>JAMYWO010000420.1:0-21730 GCA_024220525.1 Cochliopodium minus | reverse complement strand
GCAGATTACAGCTATCAATGCGAAATCCCATCCTCTGATCAATGGAAATTGTACTTTTTGACTGAAAATACTTTTGTTGCTGTCAAAAATGGAAGTCTTTACAGATTTGGAAAGAAGATCTAAGCAAACTTTCTCCTACCAAAAAAAAATTTTCTTCAAAAAGCGAATAATTAAATAAATTTCAAACACATTCAATAGAAATCTGACCTTTTTATTTTAGAAAACAAAATATAAATTTGTTTTTAATTTCAATCAATAAGTTTTTGAAAGAAAAGGAAATTTTGGCCAATTCAATTTCATTCTTTTTTTTTATTAATATAATTTGAAATTGAATAACAATTGAATTATTTAGATTCAAAAGATTTGTTTCGGACTGAATAAAAAGGTGATTATTATTATGATACTTTAGAATTTAAATAAGAAATTTTTTTGGAGGACAAATGAGTTTTTACTTTATAGATTAATGTTATTATTATAAAACTAATCATTTTTGATTAATTTTAAAACGAGATTTTAAGAATTAGTTAAAAAAACATGAAAACTTCTAATTGAAAAAAATTTAAAAATAAAAAAAGAACCATTTCTTAACCTTGAAACCAAGACAAAAAAAAAATAGAATTCTCAACAAGAATAACTCAAAGTAAATAGGTATGAAATATTTTTCTTTTGACACAACAATTTTTTTAATTTTTCAAATTAAGCCATCAAATGAATCATAGAATTGGGACACTCCAATATATAGTAAAAATGAATTTTAAATTTTTTTTTATCTTATGACGAACATAAAATCAAATAGAATATTGGTGATCATCAAATCAATGGGTATAATTATAGCATCTTAAGTAAAATATAATTATTAAACTCACCAAAATAATTCCAGAAAAGATGAATTATCATCGAAAGCCTATTTGCGAAGGGAAAAAAGAAAATTGAAATATGCACCTCTTTTGATTTGTGTTCTTATCAACAATCATGAAAGTAAATTTTTTTTTTTTTTTATACATATCTCCCACCAAAATTGAAATAAATAAAAAAAAAATTTAAAAAAAGAAAGCATGCAAGAAGAAATAAAGAAAATTACATCAGACTTTGATGGTAATACAAAATTAAAGAGTTAAATTTACAAATTTTATAATTATTCTTTCACATATAAACCAACAAATAATTAATCTTTTTTACATAAATGTATAAATCAAGAAGAATTAGTCACCAATCAAGAAATAGTGGAATCTCCAAGCAAAGATGGTGAACTTTTTTCAAAATTAATTATTACATAAATATCTTTGAATTACAAAGATAATGCCTTGATTATAAGTATCACAAACGATGTGAGTATAAAATAAATATACAAAATAATTAATATGCTTTCTCCAATCAGATGGAAAACAAGATATCGTTGAAAAAATAGATAAAAAGGTTGAATCTCCAAGCAAAGGTTTGTTTTTTTCTTTCATATTACATAATCTTCTTTTTACATTTGTTTTGAATTAAATTTTTCCAATAAATTTTTCATCCTATTTTTTATTTTTTAATATTAGAGATGCTCAAACTCAAGGCCAAAGATGATCCAAGCCTTCGCAAAGCTCCACAAGGAACAAAAGAGAAGATGAAACAAGCAACACTTACAGAAGAAAGGAAAGGTAACCTCTTTCAGCAAATTAGTGAGAAAGATCAGGAGATACAACATTTGAAGGAGATACAACAACANAAGTTTCTAATAATGTTTGCCACTTCATTATAATCATTCACCAAATTTTCTCCTTCCATTTTTTTTTATTTAGTTTCACAAAATTTCATATTAAAAAACACAACCAAAATTATTTGTAAAACAATAATGATATTTCCATTTGATTCTCGAGGAGATCAAAGAATACAATTTGTATCTTTAGAATTTGAAATTTTTTTTTTTGATCAAAATTTTATGGAAGATAGAAATTGTTTTAAAGTAGAAAGGATTGATTTTTTATTGCACGAATTACAAAACTAGTTTTTTTCATTATTTTTTTCAAATGATTAACAATTAAATAAAAAATTAAAAATCGCTTTCACCTTAATTGATAATAAGATGTGCAATAATAAGCTTTAACTTTCAAGGAATCTAACAATAAAAGAATTTAATGGAATTACTAGATGTAGGTTAATGATGAGTCAAAGTTTAATTTGTATTCAATCTTTAAAAGGTATCTTCTTAACCCATTCTTATTTCTTATTAAAAATCATAAAAATGATAAAATTTTAAAAAAAAACCTAAACGGGCAAATAAATGAAGAGAAATAATTTGGATGAAATAATATGCGTAAGAAAGGCCAATTTAGATATCAATGGCTTATCAAATGATTTGGATAAAGGAGTGAGAAAAAATTTCTTCTTTTAAGATTCAAATAAACTAATATTTAAATTTAAAAAGTTGATAAATAGATTTTCCCTTTTAAATTCCAAAGACACTGATGGTAAATCCAAAAAAAAATTTTTAAAAATGATTATTTTCAATTAATTTTGGAAAAGTACTTACGAGAGGGAATAATAAAAGTTTCCACTTCTCAATTATAAATTAACCAGAAAATCAATAATTTAAGAAAAAAGAGATAAGTAAAATTATTAAAATACCTTTAAAAATTAAAAAATTCTTTTTATCAAATTTGAAAAAGATCTTGAAAAAGAGAACTTTGATTTGAAAAAAATGTTGATTTCAGAAAAAAAATTAAAATTTGAAGAAATCTACAAAAAAACTCAAGAAATCTACAAAAAAGATCTAGAAATCTACAAAAAAGATCTAGAAATCTACAAAGTAAAAAAAAATAATTAGAATTACAAGAACTGCTCCTTGATAAAACTCAAGAAAGTGAACAACCCAAAAAAAGGGTAAATCAATTTTTATCAATTCTTGAAAATTTTTATTGATATTATCCATTCTACAAGTTATAAATAGAAATTGTAAAAATTTTCTTCAAATTATAATCTTTTTTAATCTTTTTTTTTTATTTTCTTTTTCAGCGAGAAAATGATTCATCCATCTCCCCATCTGGAAAAGTAAAATAATTTTTAACATTTTTATTATTTTCTCACTTCAAATTACATTAGGATTCAGTGGATAAGAATTAATTTTATCTGCAAATTCTTGGAAAACAAAAAAATTTAAAACAATTAAATAATTTACTTGGAAATTTTTTTTTTATATTCAAAATTTTTTCAGTTGTTTTTTGTTAGTTACCCAACATCTTAGAATTTGTTTTTTCATTTTGGAAATTTTGTAAAAAATTATTTTAATCTTTGTCAAATGTTGAAAAAAAATTTTGAAATTTATCAAATATTTTTTAATTATTTGACGAATTCCAAAATATATAAAAGAAGTCTCCTCGGAAAAATTGATAATGGAGATCCCTTCACTTTCCTAATCATCAAAGCTGTATATTTGAGCTTGAGGACCACATTATTTTCTCTCAGCAAGGCGTTGATGTTGATTGGGTTGTAGCTCAAAAGAAAGTTCCCTCTAAAATCTAGATAATGCAAAGCCTTGTTCTTCAACACTTTACATACTTTTTTAAAAAAATTTTAAGAATTAATTAAAAAAGAATCTTCAAAATTATTTTAATTTTTTAACAATAAAACTATTTGTAAAATGAAAAAATTTTATGAAATAATATGGAAGAAACTTAAATTAATTAAAAGCTTGTTGAAAAAAATTTTGATTTAAAAAAGATTTTAAAGAAATAATAAAAGCTTTTAAAACCTGATTCTTCATTAATGTAGTTTAATGAGTTGAACCTTAAATCTAGCTTACAAAGTGTAGAATTGTTTTCTAAACTTTTAAACAGATCATTTACATCTTGTAATTGAGAATGACTCAGGGACAACACACTAATCGAAGTGTTCTTAGGAAGAAACAAGCTACAAAAAGCTCCCAAGCCTAACAAGTTGTGGCTAAGATAAAGACACTCCAAAGTGTTATTTACGATAAAATTGTTAGTCATGTGATCCAATGTGTTAATTTCAAATTTGTTCCCTGAAAGATTCAGTCTCAACAAAGTTCTAAAAAAAAAAATTTTTATAATAAAAGTTTTTAAATTCAAAGTTTTTTATTTTATAAAAATTTTAAATTTTCAGATTTTTTAAATCAATTTTTTTAAAGTTTTTTTTTAATTTTTAAAGTTTTTTTTTTTATAATTTTCAAATTTTTTAATTTTCAAATTTTTAAATTTTTTAAATTGATTATTTTTTACTTATTATTCCGCAAACACTCACTGAATTTTACAGCCCCCATGTGTCCTATTCCATTCAAAGAAATATTGAGATTTTTTATTGTTTTGTTCTTTTTCATGTACTCTGTCAAATAAATGACCCCCTTTTCTCCAAAATTGTTTTCGGATAAATCCAAGTTTTTCAAGTTGATTATTTTGTTTGTTTCGCAAAAAACTTTTAATCCCTCTGATGTAATTTTATTTTTTGATAAATTCAATGATTTGATAACTGTATTTTCCATTGTTGATTTTGTCAGATGTATTAATCCATCATCTCCTATTTCATCATTCCTAAAATCCAATATTTCTGAATTTTCTTTCAGCTTTTTGGGTGGAAGAGATTTAAAGGCAAAATATTAAGATTGGATAATTATTTATTTGATCAGTTATACTTTATTGGAAACTACTGAATTGAATATATCCTTGATATTACTTGTATTTCCCATTTATCAAAACGTCAATTTTTTTTTTATCAAGAAATTCAAAACAAAAATGGTTAAATAATCTCATTAGATTAATTTCTATTTCATCAAATTTTTGATAGATTACATTTTCAAAAAACACTCTTATTTTTTAGTTTTATCTCCGAGCTTTTTTTGCACTGAAAATAATTAAATTTTGCTTTGTGAAAATGAATAATGGCAATGGATCCTAATTGGAAAACCAAAGAATTTTGAATGTATTTTGTTTGATTCTAAATTTTACAAAATAAGCAATTTCATAAAATAATATAAAAGAAATTTGAATCCCTTCATTAATTGTCTGAATTAGACTTGATTATTTCATTATCTCACTGAAATCATTTAGTTTCCTTTTTAAAAATATAAAAAAAAAATTTGTTGAGGAGATTTTTATTGGAAATCATTAACACTATAAACCTATTAGAATCATTTGATGAATAATAAGTCTTCATTTAGAAATTCTTTGACAAATGCTTTTTTGAATAGCAGTGAGATGAATGATGAAGAAGATGAAGATACCATGAATAACAGTTTTTCATTCAACAAGAGCATCACATTCAAAAGGAATGATGTCAATAAAGAGGATATATTGGATAATTTAAAGATAGATTCAAAGAGTGATAGTGAAGAGAAGAAAAACAAAATAGGTGAACATAAAGGTTTGAAAATAACGATAAATTCTAAAAAAGAAGAAGATGATAACAATAACGAATCAAAATCACCCCTCCAATCACCCAATAGATTCAAGAGTATCTCCCAATTGGTTGAAATGGCCCATTTCTCGATCAAATTCGAAGAATTAGGCCTTATGTCGAAGATAGGGCAAGGCTTCTTCAAGGAAGTATGGAAGGGTAAAATGAATTGAGGAGGAATATAATTATTATTGGAATATAAATAAAAGAATCACCTATATCCAAAGATTCATCCCATTTATAAAAGATTAGTATTGGAATAGACTAGTATTGAATATAAATAAAATTTTATATTTTCTCCTATGAATAATTTTATACTATAAAATAAGAATATATCCAATAAATGAATTCAACTTGATACATATAGAAAAAAAAACAGAATTCAGTATTCCTCATACAAATTATATTTTCAAATAATCTTTAAATAAATAACTTTTATTTATTAATCTCGAAAAATAGGAACCTTTTTGAATGCGCCAGTGGGTAAATTAATTTCTTACATCATTATTCTATTAAATTATTTAATTAATTAATTAACAATTGAATTTCTTTTCCTAAATCATTCTCCTCTGAATCCTTCCTTAAAAAAAAATTTTCACAGCGATTGGAATATTTAAGGGGCTAATGAAAGGAAAACAATCAGAAAAAATAATTGAAGAAATAAGAAAAGAAGTTGAAATCCTTCAGTAAGCTTTTTTCCAAGTTTTAAGACCAAAATAAATTTTATTTATTTTTTAATTAACTTTTCTTTATTTTGTTCATTTTTCATTTTTTTATTTTGTTTTATTTTGTTCTCATTTCTTTCTAATCTCTCATTTGAAAAGTTTTTATTTTTTTTTAAAGTTTAAATTATTTTATTTTTATTTTTATTTTTTATTTTTTTATTTTTTATTTTTTTATTTTTTATTTTTTTATTTTTTTATTTTTTTATTTTTTTAATTTATTTTATTTTATTTTATTTTATTAAATTTCAAAAAAAAAAGATCATTAAGGCACCCAAACATATTGACATTTTTGGGAGTGAGCATAGACAAAGAACTAAACTTCTACATGATAACAGAGTTGGCGCCAAAAGGAAGTCTAATCCATCTCCTCAAAAGCCATCAAAGCGCCAGCTTCATTCAAGGAATGAAAAAGGGATTCGATTTGGAACTTTCTTGGGAGACTCGTTTGGAGATTTGTAAGCAGATTGTCAGTGGTTTAACTTACTTGCACTCCAAACAAATATTTCATAGAGATTTAAAAGTAAAAAAAATTTTGTTAATTTTTTTAAATTTATTATTATTTGTAGAATTTTTTTTTTTGAATTTATTTACAACAATAATCAAAAAATTTATTCAATTAAAATTTTTATCAGGCCTAAAATATTTTAGTCCTTCCGAAATTTAGTATACTTAATTTTTATTAGTCAATAATCCATTTCAATACAAAATAATCGAAAATAATCGTTAGCAATAGTAGAATCTTAAATAATTTTTTTAATCTGATATATTTTAGATAATTAGTATACTAATTTTGGGAAGGCCTGATTTTTATTTTTAATATTTTATTTTTGATATTTAATTTTTAATATTTACTTTTTTTTAATTTAATATTTTATTTTTATAATTTTAATGATTTTTATTCTAATTTTAATTTTAAATTTTAATTTTTAATATTTAAATAAATTAGGGAGACAACATATTAATTTTCCCAGCGGGAGACAACGAAAGGATAATGTACACAGTGAAAATATCAGATTTTGGTTTGTCCCTCCTTCAAGAGAAACACGAGATCTTCAAGTTGGCGAGACAAAAAGAGAATGAGATGGACAATGAGAAGAGGGGAATCATTAAACAGAATTCTTCTGTTGGTACTTGGTTTATAAAAGCTCCTGTAACTCAAAATTTTCAAATTAATTTATCAATTTTAACTTTTTTAATTATTTGATTTTTTAAAATAATTTTTGATTTTTATTTTTTCTTTTATTTTAATTTTTTATTATAATTTATTTAAATTATTTTTTATTTTATTTTTTATTTTATTTTTACGATTTCTTTAATTTTAGAATTTGTTTGATTGATTTTCAATATTATGTCAACTTATTTTTAATTTCATATTTTGATTTATATTAATTTTTGATTATTTTAATTATTTAATTTTTTTATTTTTAACATTTGATTTTTTTCTTTATTTTATTTTCATTTTAAATTTTTATTTTTATTTTTTAGATTAATTTTTATTTTTCTGTTTTCTGTTTTTTATTTTTTATTTTTTATTTTTTATTTTTATTTTTATTTTTATTTTTTCGATTATTTTTTAAATTAATTTTATTAATTTTATTAATTTTGAATATTATTATTTCTTCTTTTTGATTTTTTATTAAATTGGTTTATTTCTCCAAATATTTCTGTTAGGAAGTAGAAAATGTGCCTGAATATGACCCAGAAATGGCGGATATTTTTTCATTGGGGATCGTGTTTGGAGAAATAATATCAAGGGAGGAAGGAGAGAACCTGAGGCTTCTGTTCACCATAGAAAAGAACGATCTCACTTTTGGTGTTGATGTTTCTCTCATTGAACCTTATTTGAAGAATTTCAAGCCTCCTAATGAACTCATCCAACTTGTCCAGAGTTGTTGTGAAGAAGATCCTTTGAAGAGGTAAAATTTTATTATAAATAAAAAATAAAAAATAAAAAAAATAAAAAAAATTAAAAAAAAAATACCAGAACAAAGATGTACAATGAAACCAAATTCCCTTAAAGCTTTGGAGAGCTTGTCACGTTTGGTTTGGAGATCAGAGCGCAAGTTGGAGAGATATTTGCCGAACTCCTCCCTGTTTTCAAAGCCTATTGCTGATGCTTCTTGCAGAGGAGTGCACATATTGAACACGTTGTTTTGGTGAGCAATGGCCAATTTGGATATTAATTTTTCTGAAGAAATAGCAAATCTAATTTTTAGAAAAAATAAAAAAAAAATTGAAAAAAAAAATAAAAAATAAATGAAAAATAAATTTAAAATAAATAAAAATAAATAAAAATGCAATTAAAAAGAATAAAATAAAAAAAAATCATTAAAAATTAATTATTATAATTTTATATCAATAAAGTAAAAAAAATAAGATTTAAATATAAAAATAAATAGATTAAAATTAAAATAAAAAAAATTTAAAAAATAATTAAAATTGATTTCAAAAAAAAAAATGGAAAATGAATTTAAAATAAATAAAAAAATGGAATTAAAAAGAAAGAAAAAATTGAAAAAAAAAGATGAAAGTATCAATAAAGTAAAAATAATAATTTAAAATGAAAATAAATACAATAAAATTAAAAATGAAAATAAATAAAAATTTTAAAAAAGAAATAAGTTTAAAATTTTTTTTACCCTATTTTCCAACCAGTGCAACTAAAAAGTTTTCCAATGGAAAAAATAGTGACGAGCCTATCTTCTTCCTCGACAATGGTGGCAATGTGTGTATGAACTTTATCATCAAAATAGATTCTTTCATAAACTAAAATTCAAAAGAAAAAAATTAATAATAAATTTAATCAAAAATAAAAATAAAAAATAAAAAAATGGATTCAAAATAAACATAAAAATAAATGCCAAAAATTAAAAAAATAAGAAAAATAAAATTTTTATTTTGTTTAAAAAAAAAGCCAAAAATCAAAAACTGACTTAATTATAAAAAGTTTTAAAATATGTATGATATTAAAACAAAAAAAAAATGGAAAATTTAAAAAAAATGGACTATTAAAATAAAAATTACAATAAAAATTTCTAAAAAATAAAAAAACATTTAAAAAAAAAAAACTAAAAAAGTTACCTTCATCAGATAGAATGACAGTCTTGGGATTTTTCTTCTTCAAAATTTCATTCAACTTGATCAATTCCTCACGAGTAAAAACTTTTCCAAAAGGATTCGTAGGATTAGTCAACACAACAATCTTGGTTCTCTCGTTGACAGACTTTTCGAACAAATCGTAATCCACTGTCCAGTCGTCTGCTTTGATGAACCCATCGATGGGTTTAGTTTTGGGGAGGACGAAGGGAATTCCGATCACTTTTGCGTGTGCCATTTGGACTTGTCTGAGGTAGAAATCGAAGAAGGGCTCGAACACCACCACTTCGTCTCCGTCGTTCAGTAATGTTTGGAATACGTTTTGTAAAGCCTAGTTGTATTTTAAAAAAACATTAAAAAATTAAAATATTCAAAATTAAATAAAAAATGAAAAAAAAAAATGGTTGAAAGTTTAATATCAAAAAAAAATTATTCTTAAATAAAAACAAAAAGACTTTAAATAAAAAAAAATTGATTAAAGTTTTATGTAAAAATAAAAATAAATAATAATAAAAAATAAAATAAAACAGAATAAAAATTAAGTTTTAAAATAAAAAAAAATAAATTAGAATAAAAATAAATCATAGATTTAAAATAAAAAAAAAAAGATTAATAAACTACAGTAGAATTAAAATTTATCTTTTTGATAGTTAATACAACAAAATTTTTAAAAGAATTTAAAAATATTTATGAAAAAATATTTCTTTTTTTACCTCTGCTGCTCCTACTGTCACAACAATATTCTTGTATGGATCTATTGTTTTGTTAAAAATTGGAGAGTATTCTTTTGCAATTGCAATAGCAAGTCCTATTAAAAAGTTTAAAAAAATTTATTTAAAAGTTAAACAAAAATTTATGTTTTCTTAATTAAAAAAAAACTATTTTTTTATTTATATCTTACTTTCATGTCCTTGTCCTCTTGTATATTGATTCAAATCATTATTTATCGCTTCTGTAGCTGCCACTTTAAGATATTTGGGTATTGGAAAATTAGGGAAGCCCAATCCAAGATTGACTCTACATAAATCAAATATTAAATCGATTTAAATGGGTGATATATTTAGGTTCAATTGGGTAATTAAAATATTTTTTTTTTTTTGATTTTGATTAATTTTTTATCATACGCTTTAAAATTTTTGTTCAATTGTAGAAATTCGGTCCAGAAACTAAAACTATTGAACTGCTTGATCCTCCATGAGAAAATTTCTTCCATTTTATTTTCTTTTTCAAAAGAGATTTTATTTTATTTTTTTTAATTTGTAATGATTTTAAAAAATAAATTTTAAAAACTGAAAATAGAAAATATATCTCAAATCAAAATCCCTTTATTCGTTCTATGCTTCAAAATCTGCATTTCCATTCTTGATCCAAGTTATCTTTCAAATTTAATTGTTTCCTTTAATATAAATTGAATTCGATGAAAAAAAAAAAAAAAATTGTTGTTTAAAATATGGCATCAGGATTTGGAGCACAAGGTACAACAGGGAGATGTTTTCCATTTTGGAGAGATTTTACACTTTGCATAAGCACAAAAGATAATCCAAGATTATGTGTGGATTTCAGAGATGATTATTTCGAATGTCTATATCATTCTAAAGAAGTAAAATAAATAATATCTTTTAAAGATTTTAAATACCTATCATTATACCTCAATATATCTTCATATATAAATTTATACAAAGAGATATAAATATTAATATTTTGTTGACAAAATATTTAGTTCAAAAGAAATGATTTTATCACAATGAAAAGAAGAGAAGAACATATTAAAAATGTGGATGAAAGATATAAAGATCTATAGAGATTCTTGAATAAGGGAGAAATCACATTCAGATATTAATATTATTTGCAAAATATAAAAAAAAAAAAGAATAAAATAAACAAAACAAAAGTGAATAAATAAGCAAATTTATCTTTCTTTCCTTCCAATGAATGTATACTTGAAATAGAAATATATTTTTTTTATATAATCGCATATACTGTCAAATTTATTTTCCTTCTTTTTAATTTTTGACTGGTGCTTTTTCTCCTCCTTCCTCTTCTATTGGCACTTTCTCTGGCCTCATGAATTTTGGTGTTGGTTTCTTTTTTGATGTTTTTTGGACGGATTTTGTGTTGATTTCATTTTTAGCATGTTCCATGATTAATGGAGATATAGAATCTATAGCCTTTTGAGAACCATACTATGTATATGAAAAAAATAATTATTATGGAGATATATTGCTTTGATTCATAAGTATACTTTGAGATGCTATACTTATTATGGAAAGATATTGTTTTATATACTATTTACAACATATCCGTATCATAATCAATCTATTTATTAATCGGCTTTTATTCCTTCCCAATTTCAGATATATAATCTTTTTATAAATAATATTTTTACTTGTTTCCTCATTGAATCTTCAAATATGGAATTCAATGATTCTATTTCAGAATTAGCATGTTCTATCAATGAATCAATTATCTCCTTATCATTCTGATCTTTGTTATTTCTGTAATTTTCTCTAATTTTTAAAAACAAAAAATCTTTCATGTTTCGCCCTTTCTTATTTTCATCTATAGGCCATTTTCTGGCTAATTTGATCAATGATTTATATGTTCCCAATACTTGTTTTTTTGAATTATTCATCCTCTTATTTTTTTTTTTTATTTAAATTTAGTTTTTGGGGATCAAAGATTGGTGGAAGTAGATGGGAACATGATTCAATTTTTAATCTATATCACTTCGATGATGAATCTAGAACATTTTGATTTTCGATATATTAAGATATTCTATTATAATAGAATATCCAAAAAAATATATATTCTTATTGATTATTAATCACAAATGAAATATATTGGATGCTTATTGAAAAGGATGTTTGGAGAATTATCAAAATATATTTTGGCGCTTTTTTTTTAAATAAGAAATAAAGAACGTTTAATATTTATTCAAATATAATAAAAAATGCTATTGGATGAAGAAAACAATTATTCTTTTGAAGAGGATTCTAAAGATGATAATGACGACACCAATATGGACTTGAATGTGCTCCCACCAACTGATAAGGAAAACATTGAGAATGAAATTGTTCCAATCAAAAAGAAGAGAGAAAGGCCAAAACTAACCTCAGATATGTTAAAAGAGAATTTGAATTTATTCGACAATTTTTATAAATCAATACCTGATTATCAAAAAGGAAAAGTAAAAACAATATAACAATCAAATATAAATCGTTATATTTAGTTTTTAATATAATCTATAAAGGTTATATCCTTACATATATTTTGAGATACTCTTATTAAACAATTTTATTTCTTGTATACTTTCATAATAAACAAATCAAATATTATCTTCACTAATTATAAAAAAATTTATTTGATTATTTATGAAATGGATAGATCCCAATTGAGTGGAAGAATGATATATCTGATTATGAACAATAATAACTTTATAATTTTTTATTTTTAAAGTATATCTACATAAAAACTTTATGTTTATTAATACTCAATCGAAATAAAAGGATGATTTCTTGATACAAATGATAACACAGTATGAAATGTTCTGCAAGAAAGTATTCCCCAAGATATCAACAGATGATTTCATCGCAAGGGCAGAAAGATTGGGATCAAACCAAGCACTATCTGATACACTCTACATGGATGCATTTGGAAAGGAAAGAAAGAGAAAGAACGAGGCAAGGCTCGAAATAGAAGAAGGGGAGGATAGATACGAGAATGAAAACGAAGATATAAATGTCCGCCAAAGCAGGAACAAAAGGCAAAGAGATCCTGAGCCTGAAATCATCCAGGACGAAGAAGAAGAGGTAGAAAGGGTGAGAGAATCTTCACCAGATATCTATGAAGATGATATAGTGGAGAATGTAAGAATCTTTTTCAAGATTTTTTCAAATCATAAGAAAATGATCATTTCTTTAATATTTGATCTTTTTTCTTCATATTTATATTATACTTTCTTTATACTTACAAATTTTTTTCAAAAAAAAAAAAAAGAAAAAACCAAACAATGGAGGAAGACTTTTCAAAAACAACACTATGACTTCAAAATCTATAAACAACAGAGTGGAGGAAGATGATATCGTTCTTGATGATGGAGAGGATGACATCATTTTGGGGGACATTGAAAATAAGGATGTACCTTTGTCTCCTTCTGATAAGTTGGTCATTGAGGATGAATCCGAAATTGATAAAGAAAAGATCAAAGAAACTGTTTTGTCTGAAGAAGAAGAGCCAGTGGAACAAAAAATTATGGAAGAAGAATCTCCCGTTAAAGAAAAGAAACCAAAAAAGAAAAAAGAAAAGAGGACTAAAAGTAAAAGAGAAACTTCAAAAAGAAAAAAAGAAACTTCGAATGCCTCTGATGATAAAAAGAAGAAATCAAAATCAACAATAGAAGAGAGAAAACCGAAAAAGTTGGTGAAAAAGTCCAACACAAAGAAAAATTTGGAAGAAGATATGGATGATGAGATAGATCTCCACCTTGACGAAGCAAATATTG
Organism: Cochliopodium minus; assembly: GCA_024220525.1. Classification (NCBI taxonomy): domain Eukaryota; phylum Discosea; order Himatismenida; family Cochliopodiidae; genus Cochliopodium; species Cochliopodium minus. Next base: position 8,017 of record JAMYWO010000420.1, on the reverse strand, counting down.
ATGAAGAAATTGAAATTAACCTCGACAGTGAAATAGAAGTCAATCTTGAAAAAGAAACAATTCTTGACAAAAAGATAGAAGCAAGTCCTGACAGTGAACTTGTAGTGAACCTTGACAACAATATTGAATCAAGCATGAACATTGATTTCGAAAGTGAGCTTGTGGTGGATCTCGACAATGAACAAGATAGTGTAGAAAAAAGCAAGGATGAAGAAACCAAACAATTTGAGTCAAAACCAAAGGTAGAGGTAAACGAAGAATCTTTGAAAGTATGCAGGAAAACATTTCAAGAAATGATTAACAGAAGGAGAGAAGATGAGATAGATAGAGCCGATTTCGAAGAGGAAGTAAAGAAAAAAGCTTCTATTGATTTGAATGAAAATGAATTAAACTCTATCCTGGAGATAATGGAAAGTGAAGGACTTTTGATGTACGAAAACATAACAAAAAAAATATTTATCTCAAATTAAAGTGGAAGATAAGAATTAAAGATATAAAATAAAAAAGCAATATAATTTAAAATTTACATTTAATTTAGAATTTTTTTTTTCCTGTTTTGAAAATAATAATAGCTAAGAAAATACATATTATTTGGAGTTAAACCAAGGATGTTGCAAAATTTGGTGGACAGTCAACCGGTTCTGAGGATTTTTGTCCAACATCTTTGATAGGAGATCATTAGCGAGAGGAGAAAGAGTGGGGTTAAAGTAAACATCAGAGTTCAAAATAAGTTCAGCCAACTCCTGGTTGCCCATGGTGTCATAAGGATAAAAAGGATAGAAGCCGTTCAAAAGTTTGAACAAACAAACACCCAAAGACCAAACATCGCTGGATTGACCACAATAAGGAACACTTTTGATCTTCTCAGGGCAAAGATACAAAGGGGATCCGACAGGTTCGCTGAAAATGGTGGATCCGTTGGATGAAGAGAGGCCGCAGTAGCCAAAATCAATGAGATAAATTTTCTGAGAGTCTTCATCGAGCAAGATATTCTCCAATTTGATATCCCTGTGGTAAATCCCTTGGGAATGGATGAATGTCACTGCATTGATGAGTTGGTAGAACAATCCCTTGACCTTCTTCTCTTCTATGCCATCTTCGTGGTCGTTCATGTGTTTATCGAGATTCTGTCCCTTGATATGTTGCATGAACAAATAGATGGTTCCCTCATCCATCTCTTTGGTTTCATAGAATTTTATTATGTTCTCGTGGTTGAGAAATTTGGTTATCTCTATCTCCCTTTTGAATCTATCTCTCTGATCATCATTTTTTATCTTCAATATCTTCACTGCATATTGTTTTCCGTCTGAGAGTGATGCCAATCTTACTCTTTTTATTTAATTTGATTTAATTATTTTTTTAATATTTCGCATAATTTGAAATTGAGGATTATTATTGAATGGATTTTTTTATTTGAATTAAAAAAATTTTTTTTTATATTATTATTTTATTTTTGGAACTAAGGGTATAATTAAATTAGATTGCATAATCAGATTGCAGGAAGTATAATTTAAAAAATTTGTATTTCTCTTACTCTGCATCTGCTCCACTTCCGATGAGATAACCAATATTAAAATCTACGCTTGTCATTTAGAGGATGTGTATTGTTTTTGAAATCGGGTTGATTTTTGTGTTATTATTGTATTTATTTTTTGAATATTTTTTTATACAGTATTTATTATTATTGACAAATGATTTGTTGATTTGTTTATAGTTTTTTAGTTGGTGGGTATAAGAATAGATATTCTTTCTTGGTGAGTAAATAAATTTACTTTTAGATAAAGATCCTAGATTTAATTCCTTTCAGTAAAGCCTTGTCTTTCTTTGATTCTTTTTTTTTTTTTTTTGAGAGTGATTTTTTTTTAATTTTTTTTTATTATTTTTGAATCAAAAAATGAACAACAAATCTTTTTTTATATTTTCATTTGTTGAAAAATTTAAATTACGAGAAAGTATTCAAAAAAAAAAAATAAATGAAAGAAAGACAACAAGTTATTACATTCATCACTATTTTCATCTTCAATTTTTGTAATTAAAATAAAAAATTACATTATAACATATTTTTCACTTAAAAATTAATATCCTGTTCATTTCAACTGAAAAAAAAAAATGATTTTCAAGAGTATATATTAACTTGCGTGTCCAAAGAAATTAATATCTTAGAAGGAAATTTAAATCTTTATTGAGAGGAACTTTGAAATATATTTTTCATTTTAAATTTAATTATCTTCCTCAATTCAAACAAAAACAAAAACAAGAAAGGAGATATATATCTTGCATTCAAATCTGTTATTCAAAAAAAATGTGAAAGCAATCAAAATGAAATTTCTATATTTTTCAACTAAATTTTTTTTTTCAGATAAATGAAAAATTAAATTAAAAAAAAATGAAAGAAAATATTTCTCCTAAACAAAAATTAATAGTAATAATAGGTATCATTAATCGAATTGAAAGACTAAATTTTGTTTTGCATTTATTTTAACTTTATATTTTCCATTCAAATTTTTTTTAAATAAAAATAGGAACAACTTCGGTTGGAAAAACGAAAATTGGAATAGAAATAGCAAAACAATTAAAATCTGAAATTATAAGTGCAGATTCCATGCAAGTTTATAAGGGATTGGATAATTTCACCAATAAAGCAACAGAAAAAGAAATGGATGGAATAAAACATCATTTGATCTCGATGATAGATCCTATTGAAGATGATCAGTTTGATGTAAACAAATTTAATGAATATTGTAAAATTAAAATAAAGGAAATAAATGATAAAGGTCAAATACCAATTATAGTGGGTAATTCGATCCATCAAAAACTTTTTATATTCGATTTTTATAAAAGTAAAAAGATTAATTTTGGAAATATAATTTTAAAAAAAAAAGGAGGAACAATTTACTATGTTGAATCACTATTATGGTATACCTATTGATTAAAATAGAATTATAATTAATACATTTTTTTCGATAGGGAGAATACAATTGAAATGAAAGAAAATGAGGTATTGAATGAAGAAATGGAGGAGAAATACAAAGCTAATTCAAATGAAGAGTTGCACAAAATATTGGAGGAGATAGATAAAGAAATGTCACTTAAATATCATCCCAATCAAAGGAGAAAAATCTTGAGAAGCATACAAATCTTTCAACAAAATAATAAAAAGCAATCCGAATTGATAGATAAACAAAGTTTGGAATGTAAATATGATGCTCTAATTTTTTGGTTGGGTTGTGAAAATTCAATTTTAAGTGAAAGAATTAAAAATAGGACCCAAATGATGGTTGATAATGGTGGATTGGATGAAATCTACGAATTGAATGAGAGATTGATTTCATTTGGATATGAAAACTATTATAAATCACGTGGTGGATTGCTTCAATCCATTGGTTTCAAAGAATTTGAAGATATTCTTCGTTATAGAAAGAATAAAGATGAAAACAACATAAAAGATGACAAAGATTTAAATATTGTTCAAGATATTGATGTTGAAAAGAAAATATTGAGTGAATGTATTGATAAATTGAATCATCATACAATCAAGTATGCCAAGAAGCAAATTTTATGGATCAAAAATCGAATTCTAACAAGAGATATCCCTATCTATTATCTTGATACTTCTTATCTGGATAAATGGGATCAAAAAGTGTCTATCATCTCCAAAGATATTGTTCATTCTTTTGTGAATAATCTATCCATTCCACATCAAGATTTTATCGCCAAAAGAAATCAGAAGGCAGAGTATGATGATAAGATTCTCGATTGTGAATTCTGCAAAAAGAAGATTTGGGGTGAATTCCAAATCAATATTCATTTGAAATCAAAGCCCCATATCAAAAAGAGAAAGAAATTCAATCAAAGAAACAATCAACAAATACAATTTAAAAACCATATCTGATAAAAATAAAACCTCCAAAATATTTGATTCAAATAAACATGTTTCAAATTTTAAAAAAAATGTTCCAAATACTTTTCCTCTTTTTTTTTTTTATTTTTACACAGTATTATAAAAATATAAAAAAATTAATTTTTTATTCAAATAAAAAAAAAAGGAGAAATGGCTTTGAATTCACCATTGATTTGGTATACTCTTCTACTTTTCGTTGCTGGTATTATATTAAGTCTTTTTGGAAGAAAATGTTCACCAAGCGATCCTGCGTAAAACAAATATATACTTTTTAAAAAAAAAGAAGATAAACAGTTTATATGATTCATATAAATGCAAAATTCTTTTTTTGGATAGAATAAAATTTAACCATTAATTCATTAACTTAGACTTTGGAGATTATGTGTTTGGGTTGGATTATTTTGTTTGTGGATAATGTAATTTCTCATTTCTTTTCAATAAAATTTTAAGATATTTCATCATTTTCTCACCTTCCTAATATTTTTAAAATATCTCAAATATATAATTTTATATTTTAAAAATAAAGGTGGTTTTGTGTTTGGGCATCTCAGTTAAATCCTCTTGAACCTCCTCAGTACGGATCATAATCCTGATATAATAATTGGAATTTTTTATAAAAAAAAGAAAAAGATATATCATCCAAAATAGGAATCATAATACAACTATTATGTATGATACATTTTGTTATTTAAACAATTAAAAAAGAAAATCAAAAAAAAAAAAAAATTTTCCTTTTTATATTTTTGTTAAAAGAATTAATTTTGCCATAATTGTTAATATTTTCTTTCCATTATACTGTTTAATTCTTCAAAAGAAAAAATATATCAAGTGAAATAAAAAATATTATTATATTTTATTTTTTTTTAAAGTGGGAGAAAGAGCGAATTTAATATTAAAAAAAAAATTTGTATTGTAAAGAAGAAAAAGGATAGAAATCATTTATTTCATACATAAATGGATTCCATCAGAAATTTTTTCAAAAACATTATTGATTGGATAAAATCTAAATTTTGGAAACAAGAAATGGAATTGACACTTGTTGGTTTACAAAATTCTGGAAAGACTACATTAGTGAATGTCATTACTGTGCGTGTCATTTATTTAAATACCATTTTATACTCTTTTTATAAAATAATCAATAAATATAAAATTTTTTTTTAATATAAAGGATGGAAACTATAATGAAGATATGATTCCAACTGTTGGTTTTAATATGAAAAAAGGTCTTTTTATATTTTTTTTTTTTGCTGTTTTTTGAATTTTCTTATTCAATTTTCTCATTCATATAAATTTTTCTTTTTAATTTAGTGACAAAGGGAAGTGTGACAATTAAATTGTGGGATATTGGTGGTCAACCAAGATTCAGATCAATGGTAAAAATATATATTTCAATTCGGACATATATTAATTAAATAAAGTAATATGAGCTCTAATAAATTACTTCATTAAACTTTTATAATCAAAAAATTTTAAAATCAAAGAATTTTTTATATATCTCATATATTTCATACATTTAATGAAGAATTGATCAATTAATACTGTAGAAAAATGAATTTAAGAAGTATTTAAAGCCAATAATATTTCTTGATGAGAAAATATGTGATCATTTTGAAATGATATTGCACAATAGAAATTTATTTCATTTCATTTGAATATTTATCCTTTATTACCATCATTTTTTCAACAAAAATTTTTTTCTAGTGGGAAAGATATTGTAGAGGAGTAAATGCGATCGTTTATGTTGTAGATGCATCCGATAGCGAAAAGTTTGAAGCATCCAAGAAAGAATTATTTGATCTCCTTACCAAACCTCCACTCGCAGGAATTCCTCTTCTCGTATTAGGAAATAAAAATGATTTGAAAGATGCAATTGGTGTACCTGAAATTATCGAAACATTGTAATCATTTTTCTGAAATATAAACATCTTTTTCAATATCAATATATTACCTTTTATATATCAACTTTTATGGTTACTCAAAACATATCTTTGAATGATATATCAACATTGAAAGAATGATATATAATTTCATTTTAACTTTATATCAAAATAATTCATCCCACACACCTTAATCTTTATTTCATTCAACTTTTTGATTCATTCTATTCAACAAAAATATCAAAACGATTTTTTGATTATCACTTGATCCCTTCCTAAACACAATCATATGAAACATAAAAACTATATTTGTTTACATTTTAATTTTTTATACATAGATATCTTTTAATAGAATTAATAAAAATTTTTCGTTTGACTTTATTTATTTTTTATTACCTTTTCCTTATAAATTTTTTTTTTGCATAGTGAATTGAATAAAATCCAAGGAAGAGAAGTATGTTGTTATTCCATTTCTTGTAAAAATCAGATTAACATAGATGTCACTTTGGAATGGTTGATGAAACATGCTAAATCAACAAATAACAAATAACACTTCCGCCCTTTTTTTAATTTTAATAAAAGAATAAAAAAAAAATCAAGTAAAAAAATGGAATTACAATTCTTTTTACTTTTGATATCTTTATCTAAGATCACTTTTTGTAAAATTTGAAAAAAAATATTACAAGGTTATTTCAGTTCATTCACAAATTTACTAAGAAAAAGAACCTGACTCTTGTCCTCTTAAAATTTATTTTTTTTTTCAACAGAAAATGAAAGTTAAAAATTTGAAGAAAAAAGGATCAATATTTGTTTGTTCTCTTGAATTGAACATTGAAAACTATATTTGATGTTTTTCAGTTAAAATATAAAAAATAATAAAAAAAATTAGCGAGAATTTGTTTTGGGATATGAATGATAAAGATATGAACATCAATCCCAATAATACAAATAATATATCACCTTTGATATTGGGCCCAGCCTTGCCCTCGAAGGATTTCCAGCCGAAAAGGAAGATCGAGACGATGAATCAATCAGATAAAAAGAAGAAGAAGGATAAAAAGGAAAAGAAGAAGAAAGATAAAAAGAAACACAAAAAGGAGAAAAAGAAGAGGAAGAAAGAAAAAAAAGAGAAAAAGGAAAAGGATAAGGATATAGGAGAGGGAAGGAAAGAAGATGACACTATCATCAATACAAATGTAAATAATATCAATGTAGGGATAGAGGATAGGGGTGATAAAGATATTGATGGAGAGGATAAGAGGGAGGTGGGGTTGGTGGAGAAGAAGAGGATTGTGCAGGGTCCATCTTTCGATTTTCTCACCTCAAATGATGTACACAGTGATAATCCTGTCAATAATGGTGAGAGGAATTTTTAATTAATTTATAATCTTTTTGAATGAATCCATTTAATATCTTTATATGATATTATTCTTGCTATATGAATCCTTTGTTAAAGAAAAAAATAAAGGATCAAAAATCTATCCTTCAATTAATTTTGAATTTCTTTTTTTGAAAGATCCACAACCAAATGCTTCGATAAATTAATGTTTGTGAAAATCCCATATATTTTTTTTAAATATTTTCTTGTACAACATCATTTTCACTCAACAACAAATTTATTATAAAAAAAATTAATTATTTCTTATTTTTAATAAATTTATTTAAACAAAATTTTTAAATTAATTTTTAAATTTTTTAATTAATTTTAAATTTTTAATAATTTTTTAACTTTTTTTTAAATTATTTTTTTAAATTATTTTTTATTTTTTTTTTTTAAAATTATTTTATACTATTTTTTTAATAATTTTTTTAATTTTATTTAATTATTTTTTAAAAAATTTAACAATATTCCAATAATTTTTTTTAAATTTAGTAAGAATAGGACCACCACTCCCACACTAGAATCTCTTAAAATGGCAGAAGAGATTGAAAAAGGATGGACATGCAAACAAAACTCTTGGAGCAACAAAAGTGGGAAGAGATGAGGAAAGAAAAGAGTCTGACAACATTCAGCGTGAACAGTGGATGATGTCTTTGCCTCCTGGGGAAAAGAGGAACGATTATATGACCATGTTGAAAAGGGGGAATGTCACTAGTTTTGGTGACCGTGACGTCCCAAGTAATTTTTTTATTTTTGATATTTTATTTTTTATTTTTTATTTTTTATTTTTTATTTTTTATTTTTTATTTTTTATTTTTTATTATATTTTTTCATTATTTTTTCATTATTTTTATTTTT
>JAMYWO010000419.1:7917-28905 GCA_024220525.1 Cochliopodium minus | reverse complement strand
AATAAAAAATAAATAAAAAAAATAAAATAAATAAAATAAATAAAATAAATAAAATAAATAAAATAAATAAAATAAATAAAAAATAAAATAAAAAAAGTAAAATAAAAATAAGGGAAAAAAAATTAAAATAAATAATTTAATTGAATAAAAATTAAAAAATCAATAAAAATTGAAAAAAAAAAACTTAAAAAAATTAAAAATAAATTTTCTTTTTTTTTTGAAAAAAGGACACCCAATATTGGAAGTGAGTATAGAAGGAGAAGAAATGGTGATAAAACAAAGTTTGTGCGAAAACAAGGAGGGATGTTTATCTCCGCTTAAAAAGAAAAGCTCCGCTAAAGATTTTTACATTACTCCCTTTCTTTTTCAATCTTCCCTTTCTCCTCTCCTCCCTCTCAAGTTCCTTTTGACTCACCAAGAAACTCGTTTGAATCTCTCCTCTCTTTCTTCTGTTCCTCATGTAAAAAAATAAAAAAAAATCATGAAAATAAAAAATAAAAAATAAAAAATAAACAAATAAAAAATAAAAATAAAAAATAAAAAATAAAAAATAAAAAATAAAAAATAAAAAAATAAAAAATAAAAAAATAAAAAAAATAAAAAATAAATAAAAACCAAAAATATTATTGGATTATAAATATTTTTTTTAGAAAGAGATCCAATGGGTGATAGCAAATAAAAATGCAGAGGGATTTTACAGAGTTCTCTATTCTCCTTCCCTATTTAAAGGTCTTTTGGATCTCATCCGCTCCAACTCCCTCCCTCTCCTCGACCATCTTTCACTCCTCAATAACGTAAAAAAAAATTTTAAAAAAATATTTCAATAAAAAATAATAAAAAAATTTTTATAAATATTTCATTATAATAAAAAATAAAATGAAAAAAAAAAAATTTTTTTTTCTAGAGTTTCTTTTTTGCAGTGAGAGAAAAAATGAAAGCGGAGGATTTTTTGGAGTTGATAGAGGTTTCTGTCAAGTCAGAAAACGAGCACATCTGGAAAATGTTGCTTGAAATCTTTGAGTACCTCTCTTCAAACGTCCCTCCCCTCTCCAAACCCAAATTTTCTCTTTATTTGTCCCAAAAGATTTCTGCCATTTGTAATTTATTTGTTTCATTTTTTTTTTTTTTTATACTTTTTTTCAAATAATAGGCGGATTTTTGTTGAATATTTATAAACACAAAAATATTTTGACAAATGATTTTTTTGATGAAATTAGAATTCCTTTGTTGAAACTTCTTCACAAAAACTTACAATTTGCAAAGTACTCCCCTCTTCTCTTCCCCGAAATCACATTGGAGAAAATCAACAAAACAATAAAAGAGGAGAGCCTTTCTTCTTTCCTTCAGGGAAATTTCTCAGATAACTGGTATTTCAAGAGAGATTTTGATATCATCAACAATTTGTTTTTATCCAATCTTCTTTTGCACGATCCTTTCCTTCTTTATGACAACTGCTTGCTTTCAGAAAATACTAACCCATTTAACTTTCTTGTTTGTTTGGATCTTTTGTTGTCCAAATCTTCTGATCCCCTCATTTTGGAAAACTGTACACAATTTTTGTATTTTTTTTTTTTTCCTTTTTGACTAACTTTTTACAAATCAGGTATGAAAAAACTTCTTGCAATAAAAACCTATGTAAAAATTGAAAGATTCAAAGATTATTTACTCAATTGGATCTCTGTCATGGGAACAAACAAAGACTGCCTTTGCAACGATCCACTTTTCTTTGAATATTTTCAAAAAAGTGTTAAATTACTCGACCTGGATCAATTAACTATTGTCTACCAATCTTATAAACATCTCGAGCATCAACATTCTGACACTTTGCCAAATAGCCCTTCTTATTATAGCATTTTGAACGAAATGGAGAATTTGATTGACAAATTTTGGTCGCATAACAAAAAAAAGGTTTCCCATAATTCTTTTATTCAAAACTTTGAAATTCATCTCAATAAAAATTTTTGATAAAATCTCCAACTAAAGAATCTTTAATTTTAATTATGAATTATTCGAAATTACTTGAATCAAATATGAGTTCTGATTTAAGTATACCGGTGATTATTGTATAATTGAAATCAAATTTTCTTTATAATTCAGTCATATGATTTTACAAAAAAAATTTTGTGGATGCCCGAGAATAACAATTGATCAATGATATTATCTTAATTTTCACAAACAAAGAAAAGAATCTTAGAATAATTGTTATCTGTGAGACCTTTTTATGAAAGATTTTTTTTTTTTTTGAATTAAACTCGAAACTTATTAAAATAAAAATTGTTATTTTTAAAATTTTTTATTATTATGCACGAGGATCACAAGATTTTCAAATAGCCATCTAAATACAAAATTATTTGATTAATATTTCGAAAAATAAAAATATTTAAAATTTTTTTACCTTTAGAGTCCATGCCTTTGCATTGGCATTAAATTGTTCTCTATTTGTCTTATAAATTTTTGCAATTTCAGGTACCAAAGGATCATCAGGATTAGGATCAGTCAATAAAGATGAAATAGATAACAATACTCTTGAAATTGTGAGTGCTGGAGACCAATTATCTTTTAAAATATCTAAACAAATTGCTCCAGTACTTGCTATATTTGGGTGATAAACTTTTGTTACAAATTTTACTTTTGGAGGTTTAAATGGATAATCAGCTGGAAAATTGATATCCAAAAAGAATACTCCTCCTGCATATGGTGAATCATCAGGACCAATGATCGTTGCGGTCCAATGAAACAAATCATCTCCCATAGGTCCAGCACTGCAATTTGAAGGTGGATCTTTTTTGAGTTCTTTTAATTCTTTTTGAATTCTTCTTAATGCCATTTAAATAATTTTTATACAGGTAATTTTTTTTTTTTATTTAAATATAATTGTAATAATGAAAAAAATTCAACTCAAATATATACTTTGTGATCAATTAAATTGCCTTTTGAGAACAAAAAGATCCTACATTTAAACACTAAAAAGAAAGCTTAAATAAAAATAAAAAAAAATTCAGAGAAATGAAATTTTTTTTATTTTCCATACTTTTCATGAAATTCATTTCTCTTAAAATTTTTTTAATAGAAAAAATAAAATCTCATCTGATTAATATACAGATCATGGTACTCATTTTAAACTATATCATCACTTGAAATGAATTAAACAAACTCATGATTAAAAAATAATTTTTACTTTTACATTTCACGAGTGATGCTAAGAAAAACATAATTACCTCTCTAAAAATATCTCTTCCTATTTTCCTGGGTGTTGATATAGATTAAAGGTCAACTGTTTCAACATATAAAATTAAAAAAAAAAAAAATTGTGATTTTTCATGCCAAAAATTTTAACAAAGAAAAAGAAAAAACCAGAAGGATGGGATATAATTGAAGATACTTTGGAACAATTCCAAACTAAAATGAGAGAAGGTAAATTATATTATTTTATAAAATTCGTTATAACAATATTAATATTCCTTCTAAAATAATAAATAATATTCAAAGCTGAATTGGAAAATTCAGAAGGTAAAAAGAAAAATGAAATAACATGGGAGATATTTAAAATTCATCATCAACGATCTCGATATATTTATTTACTTTATAAAAAGAAGAAAATATCAAAAGATCTCTATCAATTTTGTATTGATGAAAAAATTGCTGATGGAAAATTAATTGCAAAATGGAAAAAAGTAATAATTCTTAATTTTTTCTTTTCAAAAATTTTGATATTAATTTCTCTTTTTTTAATTTTAGCCTGGTTATGAAGATTTGTGTTGTTTGAGATGTATTCAAACCAGAGATACAAATTATGGAAGTACCTGTATTTGTAGAGTTCCAAAAGAAAAATTGGATTCCAAAGTAATTGAATGTGTCAGTTGTGGTTGTTTGGGATGTTCTGGGTTATAATCTTCTCTTTCTCTTGTTTTGTAATTCTCTCTCTTATTGTTTTATCTTTTCTTCTTTAAAATCTGATTTCAAGTTTTATATTAAAATTTTTCACCTTAACCAAAATTATCTTATTTTCCTTTTAATTTGAAAGGCAATCAGATCTTATTGTGGTTAATTTAAAATTATTGATTATTTGGTTAATATTCATATTCAATCTTCATAACATTCTATAAATAAAAAAAATGGAAGATATAATCTATTATTTGAGATATTATGGTGATGGAAAGCTCGCCATTGGGACTAATAGAGGATTTTCAATAGTTCAAATCGATTCAAATGGAATAGAGAAAATAATAATCGACAAAAGAAGTGAAATCAATCATGGAATAAGATTGGTGATCCCTGTATTCAATGGAGATCAACTGACTGATAGGATTGGTCTTGTTGGTGGTGGAACAAAGCCATTATCAAACGGGAAATTTGTTTGTTGGAATGATAAAAGGCAGCCAAATGTTGAATCTGATATTTCCACAAAACACAAAATAAACAACATCCTAATTTCTAATGGGAAGCTATTTTTGATTCTCAATGATAACATCTTCATTTATACTTTCCCTCAACTTGAAAGATGCAGTGCAAAAACATGTTATAAAGGAATTGCAGATATTAAAGTGAATAATGAAAAGGAAGTATTTGCATTCAGAACAAGCGAGGATAAAGTACAAATAAAAATAAATAATAGAATTGACAATTTGAAAGAAAATGAGATCATTAACCAACAAAGCATCTCTTTTATAAGAATAAATGATGAAATGACCAAAATTGCAACTGTCTGCGAGAATGGAATAAACATCATCGTTTGGGATATAACCTCCCCAATCGATGAGAAAAAAGCCCTTCATTTTTACAGAGGATCAAACAATTCCACTGTTTATTCCTTGTATTTTAATCTTGACAGTTCTCTACTGTTATTGGGTACTTCATCCCATACAATACATATCTTTGATCTCAAAAATCAAAACAACAGAACCTTCCCATTGAAAGAGTAATGAAAATTTTTTTGTTTCATCTGACCATATATATGATTTATAATTGAAATCAAATTTATATCTCACCAAATTGATCTTATTATTTGTTCATTTACCATCAATAAATTTTTTTTTATTTTTTATTCTTTTCAGTTATCTTGGATACATCCCTTTTTTTGGAAATCAACTACCTATCAACAACATTTGGTCAGCAGTTTCAATCGAAACCAAAATCAACACAAAGTATGAATGTTTTTTCTTCGAAAAAGACATTCTGGTCTTCGTTTGTGATGGAACCTTTCTCAGATTTTCTTTCGACATCACGACTCACACTTTCAAACAAGTTGAAACTCCTCACAAAAAGTTTATTGATCATATAAATCAATTAAAATAAAAAAAAAATTGTCAATTTGTAATAAAAAAAAAATTTTTTTGTTAATTAAATTCGTTTTGGTTGTAAAATTAAAAATTCTAATTTTTTTCTTTCTCGTTTTGGAGATCTTCAATTAGATCTTTAGAAGGTTTGGCAGTGATTAATCTTTCGTGTTCTTTTTCCTTTTCCATTTTTCTCAATATTATTAAATCTTCTTTTTTCTTCTTCTCCACCAAGTTTTTAGTTTTGGTTTTCATTTTCAACATTCTTTGATCGATTTGATTCATTAAATTTTGAATTTCTTTTATTTTATTTATATATAATGGCAATTTGCTAATCGTTTCTATTATTGGTGCTGTTTGTTCTGGGATCATCTTATATTTTTTTGATTCCACTTGTGCGGTTATAGAAAGTTCATCTTGTTTCAATCTTTGATTTTTTTTTAAATTTAAAATCATGTGATTATATAATTGAATATTTAACAATGAGTGATGATCAAAAGGAAAAATTTATTTACTGTATTTCTTTCAATTTTTCAGATATATTACATAATGGTGAATAAAGTGATCTCAATAATCCTTCACTTAGATTTTGAATTGCCTTATTTCTAATTTCTATCCAAATAGAATTATATTAAAATTGGAATGATAAAATTAGCTAATTTTACCATTATCCATCTCATTATTTTCAATTTTGACATCTGATATCTTTTCATTTGATGTTTGTGAAGGAATTGTTATATTTTTTTTGAATTTGGAGGAAGTTATAGTGGGGAATGGTGTTAATTCATCTTTTTCAATTATCAAGATCAATTCTTCATCTATATCTGTCATCAATGAAGGATAATGGCCACTCATTTCAGAAATATACAATTTTTTTTTATTTTTTTACAATAATTTTTGTTTGATCACAAATAAATTTATTTTCAAGACTCTAAATTACCGAAATTCACAAAAATGGTCAGCACTTTCTCTTAATTTTATCAAAAACTTTTAATAAGTTCAAAAATCAATTTATACAATGCCAATCAAACAAAAAAAAATGAAGATGGATACTATTGAAATACATGATAAACTTGATATAGTTTTAAAGACAAAGCATAAAAGAAATTTGAGATTAGTATTTTCACAATTGGCTGGATCTTGGGCATTTAATTTAAATACTCCCACTTCTGATGAGGATTATTGGGGTGTCTTTGTTTCTCCAATAGAAGAGATAGTTGGTATTAAAAAATCAAAGGATACCATTGATAACCACGATCCTGATTTCTCAATTCATGAAGTAAAAAAATTATGTGAAATGTTTTTAAAGGGAAATCCAAAGGTAAGAATTCAACAATGAATCCATATTTCAAATTTTAATTGTGGATTTAGGTGGTGGAACCTTTATTTACAGATAAATATTGTTGGGAAGCACAAGAATGGAAAGATTTAAAAGAAATAAGGAATTTCATTTTATCTGAGAACACCTTAAAACAATATATCTCCTTTGCGAGAGTAGAAAAGAAAGGAAAAGGAAAAGGATTGACAACAAAACACATGTATCATGCTATCCGTCTTTTATTGGAAGCAGAACAATTAGCATTGGGAAAACCACCAAAAGTATGGATGGAGGGAGAAGATAAGGAATTGATCATGTCATTCAGAAGAGGTGAGAAAACAGAAAAAGAATTCCTCGAGATTTTTGAACAACTCGAAAACAAAATCAAAAGTCTCCCCAAAATCCTCAAAGAAAATACAGAGACAAAACTGTTGAATGAATGGCTTGTTCAAATCAGAATGAAGGAGATTCCAAACAAAGAAATTTCCTATCCTCTCTCCCCTCTTTGTCAAAACCTTAAATTGAAAGAAGAAGCTTCTTCTCTTTTGCTCAAACATGGTGTAAAAGGTGAAATATTGAGTGTAATTGAAAGTGGTAGTGATTCTCATTATACAGGTAATGGTAAGAAGTTTTTGGTTAAAACTTTCAAGTTTTATTATAAATTATAAATAAATAATAAATAAATAATTTATTTTACAATTATTTTTTAAAAAAAAAAATTGTATAACTATTAAATACAATAAAATTAAATAAAAGTATTAAAACTGAAATTAATTTTTATCCAATTAAAGTTTAAAATAAAAGTATATAAATAATTAATTAATAAAAGTATTATTAATTAATAAAAGTATGATATAAAATTAAATAATAAATGAAAATATTAAATAGAATTAAATAATAAAATGAAAATATGAAATAAAATTAAATAATAAAATTAAAATAGTAAATAGAATTAAATGATAAAATTAAAATATTAAATAGAAATAATTTTTGTTTATAAAAATAGATAATAAAAACAAAGGTGGGAAGAAAGATTATATCGGAATTTTTGTTGCACCAATCGAGGAGCTAGTATCCATGGATGGACCAATAAACAGAGTGTGCATAGAAGAAGCAACAAGAGAACCAAAACAAGATTCGTACAAAAATGGATTCATTTTGTTTGAATTAAACTACGCAGTTCATTTGCTTTTAAATGGAAATAACAGAATATTGGAATCTTTTTTGACAGAACCTTCTTCTTCTTTTTATGCAACTTCTTATTGGCACTCCTTGAGGGAAATTGCACCATTGTGTATTTCTCACACTACTCTTCAACATTACTTGGGTATTGCCACTTCTCAACTTAAAAGTCAAACGGGAAGTGTTTATCACGCTGCTCGTCTTTTACACCAGCTCCCCAACATTTTTGTTGAAAAAAAACCTCCTTCTATTGTCATTGATTCTGATTCTCTCTCCATTCTTTCCAAACTTAAAACTTCAGAGGATCCTCTCTTTCTTTCCCAACAAAGAGAGATTTACCTCCAAAAACTTTCCTCCATTGATTCCAAGTCTTTTCCTTTTTTGCCTCCAAAGGGTCCTCTTGACCAACTTCATGAATGGCTTGTTAATTTCAGAAAAGGAACTTTGCTCAAATAAATTATGTTAGTTTATAATCTTGTGTTGCAAATTAAAAAAAAAAATAAAAAAAAATGATCAATCTGAAAAAAACCTTTAAATACAATAAATTGAAGAAAAATTTTATCTTTGGATCAGATGCTTTAAAGAAAACTTATTTGTCAAAGCCCAAAATTTCAAATTTTTCTTATCTTTCAATATATCCCTCCATTAGAAATACAAACACATTATTCAAAGAAGAAATAAGAATAAAGAGATATTATTCAACAAGCAATAACACCAATAAAGATGAGAATAAAGAAGAGAAAGAGAATGAGATCAAAGAAGAAAAGGATGATAAAGAAAATAATATAAAGCAAGATAAAGAAAATGAAAGGGATATAATAGAAGGGAACGAATTAGAAAGTGTGAAAGATCTTGATGGAGTTCTTGAAAAATTGAAATTAAGAAATAATCAATTAAAGAATGAATTTGAAGATTTGAAGAAAAAATTTTCATTGGATGACAAGGATGTGGACCTAATATTTAGTTATGATAGAGAAAGGATTAATAAATTGTTCACTGGAGCAATGTGGGGTGGCTCAGCAGGATTATTGCTTCATTATTTGGAAACATTTTGGATGCAATTGGAAACAGTTATTCAGAATCCCTTGATGTATGCAGTATTTAATACCATTATCTTTTCAATGGTGGGAGGAAGAATTTATGATTATTTGGCCCTTAGAAAATTGATCAATCATTTTCATAAAACTAAATTATTCCCCGAAGTTCTTTCTGATTTTTATTATTGGTGTAATCTTTCTAAATTTAAGGAACTACCTGAATTTGAAGAATTTCAAGAGATAATCTATTCTTTGAAAGATCAAATTTTGAAAATGAAGGAAGGTTCTGTTTTTACAAGATTCTACATTTCTTCTCATTACACTCTCATTCAACGAATTGCGAAAATTCACAATTCTCTATCTCAACTCCCTTTCACTCGTGAAAACTTTCTCAAGATAACCTACGATACTCTCAAACAACGTGACATGCGTTATGTAAGGAGATTAAGTATCAGTACTTTCCTCCAGTGTTTCCTTTTGTTCTCCATTCTTTTTTATTTTTCTTTAGGAGAGAAAAATATGCACAACCTCCTTCTTCAGCTCCACTCTTATTTCCCTTATTTCCCTCTTTCTTCTCCTTCAACCTCTTCTCATCTCCCCAACAACCCCCCTTCTCACCCTGTTCCATCCACTTTGTCCAATGGAGAAAAAGTTCTCACTAGAAAAGATATTTCCCCTCATTCCAAAAAATGAAATTTGAATAAAAAATATTTTAAACATATGAAAAATTTAAATAAAAAAAAATGAAGAATCATCAAAAAAATGAATCCAAAAATCTGAAGAATATTCAGAAAAGCCTGAAAGAGGTATCTGATATGAATGAATTGAACAAAATCAATCAAGATATTTCCCTTTTTTACAAAAAATTACTAAAAAATGATATCACCCATAAAGAGAATGAAACAGGAAAACTTATAATGCTTTTGATAGAAGGATATCTTAAAATTGAAAAGAATAACATTGACAATTTATCAAAATTGATTGTAGATATTTTGAATAGAATTCATCCCAAATGGAAGAGTGAAGAATTAGAATCTTCTGTCAATCTTCTCCTCTCCATTTCATTTTATAAGACAAATAAAGGGAATTATGATTGTAAAAAAGAAATTAATATTTATAGATGTATCTCCTATCTCATCTATCAACATTCCTCCAAATTATCTCATCCATCACAACAAGAATTATGCCAATTATTTTTTTCTATTCTCTCTTCAAATACCCAAAATAATAATACAAACAATTTATTCACCAATCCATCCTTTAATCTAAATGATAAAAATGAAATGAAAGAAAAGAGGATGGTTTTAAATTGTGTTGCGAATCTCTTTTTCAAAATAAAAAACAACACTTTTCTTCTCCAACAATCAACCACATTCTACTCGCTTCTATTTTCATTTCTCTCATCATTCAAACCCCCTTTGTTATTTTATCAAACAAAAGTAATTTATTTTTTTTTTACATAAAAAAAAAAAAAAATCAATTTAAACTTTCTTTTTTTAAAAAGGTTCTTAATAGTTGTTTGAGAGGATTGGAGAGGATGATCACAGAGAACAACGATCTGATGGAAAATGCTCATTTAAAAATATTTCTCCAGTTTTCTTCTTCTTTCCTCTTTTACAACCCTCCTACACCTCACTATGGTAAAAATATTAAAATAGAAAAATTTTGAAATAAATTAAAAAATGATAAATTTATTTTAATTTAAATAAAAATTAAGAAATTAAAAAATTTAAATTATTGAATTAAAAAATTAAAAAATTTAAATTAATGAATTAAAATATACAAAAAAATTCAAATTAAATTTAATTTGATATTTTCTAAAAGAAAAATAATAATTAAAATAAAAAGTAGAGAAAAAAGAAGAGGGAGAAAGAGAAGGGGAAGAAGGGATCATGTACCACATGATGAAATTATTGGAAAAGATATTGGGAAGCAGGAAAAAGATTGAAGATAAAATGTTTTTTTGGAATCATTTCATTCCTCCTTTTTTCTCTTTGTCTCGTTATCTCCGTATGGGTATGGAAGAAGAAGAGAAAATGAAAAAGATGAGAGAACAGTATTCCCTCTTTCTTTTTTCTCATCCTTCCCTTTTCCGCTTTTTCATTCATCCCAATGAAAAGATCCGCACTGCTTCTTCTTCTCTCTTTCATGTCATGTTAGAAAAATGCAAATTTCTCTTTAGTCTCTCTTCTTCTCAAGAAAATAATAATCCCATCAATAATTATAATAATCTTAATAATAATAATAATACAAATTATAATAATAATAATAATAATAATAATAATAATAATAATAATAATAATAATAATAATAATAATACAAATTATAATAATAATAATAATAATAATAATAATAATAATAATACAAATTATAATAATGTAAATAAAAAAGATATAAATGATAATGTCAATAATAATGTAAATGAAAAAGATATCAATGATAATGATGTTAATGATAAAAAAGATGGGAAAATAGAAGAGAATAGGAAAAGGGAGGAAGTGAAGGGGAGGAGGAAGATGACACCGAAACGAAACACTTCTTTCATTTCTCTTTCTTCTCAGTTGACTTATTTGTTGCAACAATCTCATCTTTCCCTCCTCTTTTCTTTGTCTCATTTCCTTGATGATTTCTCCCCCAATCTTAATAATATTAATAACAATAATAACAATAATAACAATAACAATAATAATAATAATAATAATAATACCAATATTAATAATATTAATAACTATAGTAATAATAATAATAACAATAATAATAATAACAATAATAACAATAACAATAATAACAACAATAATAATAACAATAATAATAATACCTATCTTAATAATATTAATAACTATAATAATAATATTAATAATAATAATAACAATAATACCAATCTTAATAATATTAATAACTATAATAATAATAATAACAACAACAATAACAATAACAATAATAACAAAATGAATTACATTCAAAATAGTATTGTAAATGTGAAGAACAAACAATTTAGTTCTTTTAGTAATGATGATAAAAGTAAAAATAGTAGTAGTGGTAAAATGAATTCAAATGAAAATGATACGAACATTGCGCAGAGGAATGAAAAGAGGAAGGGGGAGGAGGAGGAGAGGAGGGGGAAGATAAAGGGAGTTTTGGACACTTTTGTTGTTCTTTTCAAAACTACTCCTTACCATAAATGGAAGAACAATGCTCCCCTTTATTCCAATGATGGAAAAGTAGTAGGAATGAATTCTCTTTTGTTTCATTTTCTAAATAAAGTTTTTAAAGATTTATTTTTGAATCCTCTCTCTTCTTCTTTACGTTCCCTTTCTTTTCTTTTTTTTTCTCAAATTCTCCCTTCTTCTGGTAATTCTTCTCCTCTCTCCCCCATTCCTCTCTCCCCTTCTTCTCATTATGATGATAAACATATAACTCTCTCCCCTTTTTCTAAGAATGATAAAGATTCAACCCTCTCCCCTTTTTCTAATAATGACAATAAAGATACAACTCTCTCCCCTTTTTCTAATAATAAAGATTCAACCCTCTCCCCTTTTTCTAATAATGATAATAAAGATATAACTCTCTCCCCTTTTTCTAATAATGATAATAAAGATATAACTCTCTCCCCTTTTTCTAATAATGATAATAAAGAAGAAAAAAGAGTAAATAGAAACATTGGAGGAGAAATAGAAATAGAAATAGAGGGAAAGGGAGAAAGAATATTAGGGAAGATAGAAGAGGAAGAAGGAGAAGAAGGGGGAGGAGAGGGGAGAGAGGGGTTGGAAGAAATACATTATTTGTTTCACATTTATCCTATTCCTTTTCTTTTTCTTCTTCGCCTCCCTTCTCTCTTCCTCCCCCTTTCTCCTTCCTTTCCTTCTTCTTCCTTTACAAGTAACAAATTAGAGAGTAATTCAGAGAAAAAGAAGCAAATAGGTGATGATACTGTTTATTACCCCCTCAATGATCATTCTCCCTATTCTAAACTTCCTCCTCCTCCAAATCATCATCTTAATAATCCTCTTTCTTTTTCTTTACCTCCTCTTTTCAATCTCAATAATAACAATAATAATAACACTAATAATAATAACAATAATATTAATATTAATAATAACACTAATATTAATATTAATGATAATAATAATATTAATAATAACACTAAAAATAATATTAATAATAATATTAATAATAACACTAATATTAATATTAATAATAATTATAAAAATAATAACAATAACACCAAAAGTAATAATAAAAGTCAGAATAATAGTGTAAACAACAAGAATGTTATTGTGAAAAAGAAGAATGAAGTGAAAAAAGGAGAAGAAAAGGTAGAAAAGGTAGAAAAGGGAGGGGGAGGAGAGGAAGAAGAGGAAAAGAAGGAAATAATAAAAGCGATTCGAATGATGGAAAGCTGTTTCTACTTGTACGAAGATCACTTTCATTTATCTTGGCCTTTTTTCATGGAATCCTTCTCCCTCCTCTTCTCTCTCTACTCTTCTCCTAATTCTATTAGTAAATCTAACAATTTAAATGATATCAGTCATAATGATAATAAAGAAAGTATTGGAAAAGGAGAAGGAGAAGGAGAAAAAGAAGAAGGAGGGAAGAAGAAGGGTAAAGAAAAGTACTACTCTTTAGAAGTGATGGAAAGCATAGCTTCGTGTATTTACAAATATTATTTTTGTTTAAATTCTTATTTCTCCTCTTCTCCCCCTCCCCCTCCTCCCTTTTTGTTTCCTTCTTCTTCTTACCCTAATAACAACAAGAACAATAACAATACAAAGAATGATAATAATGACAACACCAGCATTACTAACAAAGCAAAATACAAAAAAGTAGGGGAAAAGGTAGGGGAAAGTGGAATAGAGGAGAGTGTGAGACAAATACTGTTCAAATGGGTGGGAACTGGCTCTTCTTCCTTTCAACTCTATCTCGACATCTTCCCATCTCTCTTCTCTTTCCACCTCTCTCCACACAATCTCATTAACACAAATAATGTTGATGTGAATAATAACAATAACAATAATAACAATAATAATGTAAAAATTAACAATAATAATGTAAATAATATAAATAATATAAATAATGTAAATAATAATAACAATATTAATGTAAATTACGACGGAAAGAATAATGATAAAAATAAAATGAAGAAAAGAGGGGAGAAATGGGCAGGGATTGTATGGAAAAAGCTGATAGAGGGGAAAATAATGGAGAGGTTGGTGTACAGTGACAATGAAAGAATGAGGGAATGGTCCATCAAAATTCTTTCCACCCTCCCCTCCTCCTTCCCTCTCTTCTCTTACTTGGACGATTCCCTCATCTCCAAAGTCCTTGAGTATGTCGAAGAAATGAGTCGTTTCTCTTTCAATCCCAATTTAATAAATAAAAATAATAATCATACTAAAAATAATAAAATAAAAAATAATAATAATAATACTAACAATAAAAAAAGTCCCAATAAAAATGAAAATGAAAGAAAAGTAAATAATAATAATAATAATTTGTTGTCTTCTTTTTTGAAATTGGTTTCTCATCTTTCTCTCATTTCTCCTTTTTCTTCTAACCCTTTCTTCCTCTCTCTCTCCTCTTCCACCCTCCTCTCCTCCTTTCAACCCTTTCTCTCCCTTAACAGTAATAAAGAGAAAGAGAAAGAGAAAGGGGTTGAAAAAGTAATTGAGAATAAGAAAGAGAATATAAAAGAAGAAAAAGAAAAGGTAGAAGGAGAAGAACTAAAAGAAGTGGGAGAAAAAAGAAAGGTGGAAGTAGTGGAAGAAAAGTATGAGGATTGGCTTCTAAGGGAAAAAATGGAGTCTGTTTTTGTTTTTCCCCCTTCTTTGCACTCTTCCCCTGTCACCTCCCTCCATCTCAACGCTTCTCTTGCTCTTTCCAATCTTTCTCACTCTCTTGTTTTCTCGTAAAAAATTCATACCCGATATTTCTATGAAATTTCTTATACATATTATACATAATCTATTAGATTATACCCAAAAATATTTTTTTTTATTTTTAAATCTTAACTATAAATGGGCTTACTTATTTTTCTAAAAATAGATCAAAAGCAGATAAAAAAGAAAAAAACAATATATTGATCTCTTTGCTTAGAGTCTGTTTTTCTCTTTCCTTAAAAAAGAGCAAGATAAGTGCCAACATAATGAGGGCGATGGGGAATATCTGCCACTACCTCCCCTTGTCTCTCCTCTTTACCGACACTGCCTATTTGTTTTTACAATACAATGCTCCTTCTCCTCCCTTTTCTCTTCCCTTCTCCTTTTTCCTTCCTTCTCATTCCACAAATAATAATACCAATAATTATATTGACAATAATAGCAATAATATCAATAATACTATTTTGAATGGAAAGTACGAAAATGAGTATTTGTTAAAATGGATTGTTTATTTTTTGCTTGTACATTTCACTGATTCTTCTTCTTCTTCAAAGACTGTTTGGAATGTATCACGTTCTTTCTCTCTTTTCTTTCAAAACCCCTCTCTTCTTTCTTTTTTTGAACAATCAATCACTCCTCCTTATTCTCCTCTCCATTCCAAATCAGATGTGAGAAGCCCCACAAAAAAAAATCTTCAAAAAGAAGAATTTGTGATTGATTTAATCAAAAATATTCTCCATTCTCTTTATTTTATCCTCTTAAAAACAGATAACCTCAAAATAAGCTTGAATTGCATCCTTTGTTTTTCTTCTTTGCCTCGTTCTCCCTTCTTTTTTGTGGACATGCAAAGAGAAAATGAGAGAGGAGATCAGCTCTACTTTAACATTTTAAATATTTTAAAGAAACAAATCCTTCAAAAAAATAAACAAATACCCAGAATACTCGAAAAATACGGAAAAAAACTAAAAGAAGAATCTCTTAATTCAATCTCTCATTTTCTCTTACTTTCTTCAACATCCAAACAAGTAGAATGTTTTTTTCAGGTTGTTAAAAATCATTCTGCTATCATTCAGCATATTCTACATTTTATTCCTTCCAAACAACCTTTCTCTTTGAGTGAAACATTTGTTGTATCTCTTTTCCTTGAAATTTTGGAAAGTAATCAATATTCAGATCAAAAAATGATAAACAAAATAAAATCACTATTTTGAGACTTTTTTATTTACTAATTATTTTTAACATCCACATTTTTTTTCTTGATTATTCTTTGAATCGAGTATGATTGTATCACTAAACTCTTGTTCTTTTGATAGATTCAATAAAGAATTAGTAACATCCTGAAATAATTCTTTGACATTAACATTATCTTTTGCACTTACTGACCAATATTTAAAATCTTTTGTGGAACAATATTCTTTTACTTTTTCATCTTTAACTTTTCTATTGGACGAAAGATCACTTTTATGCCCAACTATAAATGTCAGAGCATTTTCACTTCCATATTTGGCTAATTAAATTGAATTTCATCAAAAAGATTAAATTTAGAATGATATAAATCTTACAACACTGTTCCAACCATCTTCAATAGAAAAAAAAAAATTATTTTGTAAAATTAAATTTAATGAAGTTTTACATCTTTATATTATTGTAACTAATTTCTGATGTTATATCGAATATAATCAAAAATGCGTCAGCACCCCTATAATAACTAGATGTGATTGTTCTAAATTTCTAAAATAAATCTATTAATTAAATATTCCTTTTTCAATTTATAACTCTTTTATAAATAAAATTACTTCTTGTCCAGCTGTATCCTTTTTAAAAAATTATCTTTAGAATTCAATTTAAATAAATTGAGGTACCCAAATTGTTAATTTAATTTCTTGATCATTTTCATTCTTTGATATCATTTCTTTCTAATTGAATTTTTTATTTTGAGTGAAAATATAGAATTATTTTAATTTTAAACCTTTTCTATTCTTAATGTGGGTGGGACTTTATCATGAAATGTATCTTCCACATATCTTAAAAGAAGATTTGTTTTTCCAACTGATTATAATTTATTTTGAAAAATTTTATCAAAAATTTTTTTGAATGATAATACCATTTTCATCTCCAACAAGAACTACTTTAAAGTGATATTTAGAATTTTTGATCATTTATCTTTTAATTATTCAAATGCTTTTTTTTGATAATTTTCCTTGAATGAGAAAAGAAGGCCAATTTTTTTTTTTTCAGTTATTATCTCATCAACAAAAAAATCAAATTTTTTTTCAGATAAACAATTAAAAAAAAAAAGGAAATTAATCAAACCCCAAATAAAAATGAAAAAAAAATTGTTGACATTAGATTTTACAGGTACATTGGCAGAGATGAGCAGTGGAATTAAATATTATGTACCTTTTTTTTTTTTGATTTTGATTTTAAATTTTAAATTTTAAATTTTGAATTGAATAGAATACCTCTCTCTTCAATCATACCGGCGAGAAAATCCAAGAAGAAAGATTGAGTAAATCATTTATTGATAATTACAAAAAATTGACAAAAGAATTTCCATGTTTTGGTATCTATCAATTTTTTTCTTTTTAAAATTTATTTTGATCTTTTTTTTTTTTGAAAGGATATGGAAAGATATCTTCAAAGAATTGGTGGCATAGATTGGTATATTCAACCTTCGTAAATGCTGGAATAGAAGAAGTCATAAAAAAAGAAGAAATAGATAAATTGATTGAAAGAATATTCGAAGAACTTTATACAAAATTTGAAACAGAGGAAATGTGGAAATTATTTGATGATTCACAACAATTTCTGAATGAAATAAAAAGCCAAAATATAAAAATTGGAATAATTTCTAATAATGATGAGAGATTAGTAAATTTCACTTTTTTTATTGAAATAAATAAATTTATTAATATTTTTCAGCTAAATATATTAGAGAATCTTCGAATAAAACAAAATATCGATTTTGTTTTAATTTCTTCTCAAATGGGACATGATAAACCTGGAAAGGAAATGTTTTTGGAATCATTGAGAATCAGTGGCATAGAGGATCAACCAGAACTCTCTCTTCATGTTGGTGATGATTTAGAAAAAGATTATTTTGGTGCAAAAAATTGTTACATCCCCTCACTTTTGATTAACAGAAAGTCTTCAACTCAAAACACCAATATTCCAAAAGAAGATGTTATTAATAGCTTGTTTCAAATAAAAAATTATTTATTCTAAGCAAAAAATTTAATAATAAATAAAAATATAATAAATAATCATTGAGTTGAAATTTTTCATAAACAAAACTCATTTTCTTTCTAGGAGTAAAGTATGAAATATCTTTTTATTGAACTAATGATCATTAAATTTAGGCTCCTTTCAAAGAGAATTCTTGACCTTTTCCAAAATAACCAACAACAGGAAAATAGATCTTGCAATCTATAGTATTGGGATCATTATGTCTTGTTTTGTTTTTCTCTATCGCTATTTTTTTGTCTTTTTCTTTTTCTGGAGTAAATGAAAGCTCCCATTCATTCTTTCCATCATCTCTCTTCCCATTTGTATCCCATGGAACAATGATTATTTTTTGGTAAGTTTTATCAACGATTATATTCATCATCCCTTTGCTCAACTTTTCATGATCAATCTGATTCTCCTGCTTTTCTAAGATTCCTTTGTTGAATTGCTCCGAGAGGAAATTGATAACTATTTTGCATTTCAATTGTTTCTCCTTTGAATATTTTCCATTATATATTCTGTACAAGTGTTCATAATCATCTCTACCTTCCGCCAATATCTCTATGCCCCAACCAAGATGAGAATTGATGAAAAAATCAATATCTCCTTCTAAATCATGAAGATTATCATTTCCTCCAGAAAAAGTATGATCCACTTTATTATTCATCTCTACGTGCACGTTTTCTTTTGTAAGCATTGATAGAAAGATGTGGTAGAGTTGTCTTTGAATGGTTGGTTCTCTCAATTTGATTCCTTGTTTTGTGCAGCTGAGATCGTGTGAAATTACTCTGGGAGATAAAAATTGAACTGCTTCAATCATAAATTCTTCGAGTTGATTTGATTCCCATTCTTTTTTTGAAACAAAGGGAACAGGAAATAGATCAAATGCTATGAAATCTTTTTGGCAAGGAAAAGACCATCCATATATCCTTCCATCTTCAGAATAAATTACCCCTAGCCTGACAAGTTTATCATATGTTGTGGGGGCATACTTTTCTGAATCCAATCGAATCTCTCCTTCATCTGAAAAATACAGATCCTTCAGAATGTTTTTCATTTCATCATTTCTGATGATTTCATCATAATCCTCGAATCCCCTAAAGGTTTGTAGTTTTCTGCGAAAGATTGGTCCATCTAGAAAACTCTTGATGTTATCATCAGTAGAAGGCTCTTCATGATTACTTAATTTTCTATATTCTTCTTCGAAGATTTCACCATAGTAGAAGTGGATGAGGCCAATGTGACCTTTTGTTTTATGAAAAATAAAATTCTTGACATCAGCACTGATTTTCAAATTTGGCATTGTGAATTCAAGTTTGCCAGGATTTAATCTTAATTGTTGAAGATTTGAATTGAATCTGTTATTTAATTCTTCCATCTCCTTTTCAGTACAATACAAGAATGTAATCGGCTTCTTGGCTTTAATATATAATGGAGAAATAGAAGGCCCAGTTACACCAGCATAGTTCATTAGCATCAAAATCTTAAGCTTTGAATTTTTGGATTTCCATTCTTCAACGTATGGTTTCACGAATCCTCTCCAAAACTCTGAAAATACTTCAGGATCCAAAATATCTTGAGCCTCATCTATAATGACATAACAATCCTCAGTTTGAATGCCTTTTAGGCTTTTGTGTCCAAATGATTCTTCAAATATTGCTTCCAGTTTTTGATAATTTTGAACTCCTCCTGCATTAATTCTGTATACTTTGCTTCCATCTTTGATTGATTCTTTATATCTTTCAAATAATTTTTACAACGAAGTTTTTCCTGAAGCTCTCACCCCCCTTATCACGGCAATACAATTTCTAATTAGATCTTGATCTAATTGCTTGCATTTTTCTTCTCTTTCTGTTATTGGTAAATTAGAGGAATGGATTGATTGGTAGGAAAATAGATCATCTATTGAATAGAGAAATAGTTAGAATTGGTAAATGAAAATTTAAGAGGGCGAATATGAATTAATTTAAAAAAAAAATTTCCTACCTATTGTAATATTATCATTTTCATCATGCTCTTTTTTATTGGGGGAGGATTTATCTTGTTCATCAAATTCTTTGGTATTAACTTGATCTAAAGATAGTGAATAAAAATATTTTGGACAGAAAAATTTTGAATATCCAAGATTTTGATTCTTGATGGCAAAGAATATTCCACATTGCTTGAAGTATCCAATATTATTTTTTATTTTGAAGATATTTCTTTTCTTAATCAAATTTTTCATATTTTTTATTTTATATTCCTCTATTTGTATAAAAATTTGATTAAAGTGCAAGTAATCCTTATGATTATATTCAATCAATGATCAATTTATACTATCATATGTTGAAATATAAATTTAAGAATTTAAGACAAATGTTTAAATGAAATTTCTATTAAATGATTAATTAATGCTTCTTTGAAGATTATTTTGATCCAATCCCAATAAAACTACAATTAGTTATGATATAACTTTTTATTGAACGTCATTGGATAAAATCAAATTATTTTATTGAACAAAGCCTCTAAGTTAAATTGTTTTAGATTTTCATTATCTTTTGCATAATCGAGTGCAGTTTTCTTTGAATAAGTTTTGTCTCTAGAATTAATATCACTTTTTTTATCAATTAAGTATTTTATCACTTCAACTTGCACATTTTTATTATCACACGCCAAATGAATAGGTAGATATTCATTACTTCCTCCTCTTGAATTGACTTCACTTTTATTTTCAACCAAAAACTTTATCACTTCGACTGAAATATTTGCATTTAAACACGCCAAATGAATAGGTAGATATTCATTACTTCCTCTTGAATTGACTTCACTTTTATTTTCAACCAAATACTTTATCATTTCAACTGAAATATTCGCATTTTTGCATGCATTATGAAGAGGAGTGCATTTATCTCTTCCTCTTGAATTGACTTCACTTTTATTTTCAACCAAAAACTTTATCACTTCGACTGAAATATTCGCATTTATACACGCATAATGAATAGGTAGATATTCATTACTTCTTGAATTGACTTCACTTTTATTTTCAACCAAATACTTTATCATTTCAACTGAAATATTTGCATTTTTACATAAAT
>JAMYWO010000418.1:0-28922 GCA_024220525.1 Cochliopodium minus | reverse complement strand
GTTCCACTCGGGAATTAAAGATGGTAAATCATTAGGAGACAACTTTCGTTCATTGTTAATTTCTAAATAAGAATAAAATTTAAAAATTTTAAAAATAAATAAAATTATCAAAAATAATGAAAAAAATTTTAAAAAAATAAAAAAAAAATAAAAAAAAAATTAACTCTTTTCATAAGTTTCTTTAACATTGTTTTTTTGAATATGAGACCACTTTCCAACCAACTGAAAACAAAAAAACAACTTGACATATTTTTTGTTGAGCAACTTCAACCAAAAAATGACCAAACAAGAAACGAAAAGATAAGCAGTGGATATGACGATGCGGGTTTCATCAAAATAAATAAACTCGTTGTCCACCATTCTGATGGGCAAATAACCAATCAAATAAGTGTATTCCAAAGTGTTTAATCCCAACCGAGCGATTTTGATTTTTGTTTTCGTAGCTTTTTCGATAACTTCCTCCCCATTCGAAAATTTTTCATTAGCAAAATTATTGTTATTATTATTATTATTATTATTATTGTTATTATTATTGTTTTTTTTGTTGTTATTATTATTAGAGTTAAAATTATTATCAGGGTTGTTTATGATGACGGTATCATTGTTTTCATTGTCATTATTATTATTTTTGTTATTGTGGGAATGAATGTGATTATGAACAACATGGTTATGATGAACATTATTTTCGTTTAATTTTTTTTCATGATTATAATTATTATTAATATTTTTATTACTAAAATTATTACTGTAATTATTATTACTATCATGATTATTAACATTATGATTATTTAAATAATTATTATAATTGTTGGAAAGGGGATCATCGTTTAAATCTACTTGTTCTCTTTCGGAAAACTCCTTTTCTTTTTTCTCTTCCTCCTTTTTTTTGTCATTCTTTAATGCCCTCAGAAACAATTTTGTTATCAAACTCAGCAACAAATTTTTCAAAACAACCCTGTTTTAAAATCAAAAAAAAAATTAATTAAACTTTATTTTTCAATCCAAAAAATAACAAAAAAAGTTGATTTATGAATCAGTGAATTGATTTTAATGATTTGAATTTTATTTTTTTTTATGATTAAATTTAAATTTAAAAAATTATAAAAATTAAATAATTTAAATTCAAATAAAAGTAATAAGTAGTTAATTGAAATGATAATCCCTCCAAAATTTATCATGATGGGTATCAAGGGAACCATATTAAATGAAAATTAAATATGCTTTTCTCTTCATTTTGAGAAAAAATGTGAAAATATTCAAAAAAAAAATAATTTTACGGGAGAAAGATTAAAATGGCGGTGTTATATGGTTCTTTTTTGTGCAATTGTTTTGTGAAATATATTGATGGTCCAACTATCAACATTGATAAAAGTATATTTCTCAGCATCTTATGTGCTGATACTGTATATTCTTTTATTTTCCATTTTGGGAAGATTATTCTTTGAAATAGTAATACAATTGAAAGGAATATCAGTGCTATATTATATCCATTGAAATTCTATGCATATGATGAATGATTCGTGTTAAAAAAAAGAAATTTTTTTGATTTTTTTTTTTGATTGTTACAAAGCGATGAATAATATAGTGTTGATATAACAAATGTGACAATAATATTATTGAAAATAGTGTATTTAATGCCCTCTGTGATATTGATGTAAAGTACATTTGTATCATTCAACTATCAAAAACAAATTTTTTTTTTATTAATTTTTCTCACTATTTTAAAGTATGAAACCTAAATTCAAAAACTCACGAGTCGAATTTATAAATATATTGGCTAAATTTGGTTTTATTGAACATACCGTATATAAATTTACAGAACATAATTTAAAATTGAAAAATAAAAAATAAAATTCAAAGAATCTTCAAAAGAAATGGCATTAAAATTTCTTTAAAATGAGTTGATAATATCAATCAGCAAAAGAATGCTTTAATTCTTAATTTAAATTTTCTATTTGCTTTTGTTTTTTTCTTTATTTCTTTTTTTATTTTTTAAACATAAAAATTTAGATTTGGAATAATAAAACAAACCAATACCTCATCATTGATTTCTTTATTAATGAGTTGAATTTCAAACAAGATGGAAGAAATACCTCAAATCAATATTTTCCGAAGTAAAAATTTTAATCAAGGATCTTGAAATTGTCAATAACAATGAATAATCTGGTTCAAATTAGAATCATATAAAATTCAACTAATTTATTCAACAAAATAAAAATAAAAAAAAAATGAAGTTGTTCACCAAGAAATCAATCAATTTTAACAAGTAAAAAAATATATATACCAAATAACAAAATAATTCAACATAATAAAACTTTCCATCTATCATTTTTCTAAATAAATCCAATTTATATCAATATAGAACCTTTATCAACAAGACCTATAATTTTTCAGATCTTTATTTTTCCCAAAAAAATTTTTACTGCCCCAAAGTAGCAGAAAATAAATTCACATCAGTGATATTGGTCGAAAATCTGGTTGGAGTAGGAGAGATAGGAGAAATCTTGAATGTATCAAAAGGATATGCAAGAAATCATTTATTCCCAAAATTGATGGCAGTATATGATACCCCAGAAAACAGAGATAAATTCGAACCATACACCAAATTGATTGATTATGAAGCAAGAGAAAAAAGAAGGGTGTTAGAAAAGAATAAAAAAAGATTGGATAAACTCACTGTAAAGTTTAAAAGACATGTCATCTCTCCTGGTGTTACTCATGGAAGAATCACTGTTTATAGCATTCTTGCAAAATTAAAAAAACAATATAATATCGTTTTGACCACTGATAATATCTTGTTGCCTGAACCTATTGTAAATACTTTGGGTTTGGTGGAAGTTCCTGTTCGTATCACCTTGGATGATGGACAACTCTTGGAATCAAAATTAAAATTGGATATCAAAAAGAGATAATAAATCAAATAACAAACAATAAAACCCTTATTTAAATCTCCCTTTCATTATTCAACAAACAAAATCAAATCAACTGATTTATACAAAGGATATAATTAAATATAATTTTTTCCAAAGATATAGAAAAAATAAAAAAAATTTCTTTGTACTTTTAGATTAACTCTTTGAAACTATGAGATCAATTTTAAAGAAAAGTTTTAAAATTTTTGAATTAATTTATTTTTTGATACTTTTTTTTTTCTTAGAAAAACTCAACCTTTGAAAGAGTTTGAAAACTCGACACCTCTGACAGGAGTGTTCTCAACATAGATATCACGGTACAACTCATCAGCAGGAGGATATTCACTCTTCTCAGACCAAGCAAGAGCATCAGTGATGATTTGAGAAACCTCCTCATCAATCTTTCTAAGCTCCTCTTCAGTAGCAAATTTGTTGTCCAAAGCCCACCCCTTAACTTTAGCGATAGGATCCCTTGTTTTTCTGACATTTTGTACGTCATCTCTTGAACGATAAGTGGTTCCAGGATCAGACATAGAGTGACCATAATATCTGTAGGTTTCCATTTCCAAGATGATAGGTCCATTGTTGACGGCATAATCTAGAGCGAATCTGTAGGCATTTCTGGCAGCCAAGACATTCATCCCATCGACTCTGATACCAGGGATATATTCACATCTTTTGTAATATAAAGTGTTGGCGGAGGATCTTTCGACGGAGGTACCCATACCATATTTGTTATTTTCACATACGTATATGATTGGTAATTTCCAAAGGGCAGACATGTTATATACTTCAAAGATTTGTCCTTGATTGGATGCTCCATCTCCATAGAATGCCAATGCTGCATTTTTGGTGTTGTTATATTTATGTGCGAATGCAAGCCCTACTCCTACTGGAACTTGTGCACCTACAATACCATTTCCTCCATAAAAATGTTTTTTAGGATTATACATGTGCATTGATCCTCCCTATTTGAGAGATATGAAAGATAATAAAGAATTTTTTAAAATCATTCAAAATAATCCGTTGAAATTCAATTTCATTTCAAATAATATACGAATGTAAATGTGATTTGATTAAATATTTTCAAATATTAATTTAATATTGGTTATAAATTATATGTGATAATTTTTTGAATAAAAGGATATCTTTTTTATGATAGTATAATTCATTTTTTGATATTATTCTTTTATTTACCTTTCCTTTACTAATTCCTCCATATTTTCCCATCAATTCAGCAATAACAAGTTTTGGATCATCCCCAAGAATGAGAGGGAAGACATGATCTCTGTAAGCAGTAATCAAAGAATCTCCTTCTTTGATTGCACCAACCATACCTTGACCGACTGCTTCTTGACCATTATAAAGATGACAAAAACCTCTGATTTGTTTTTTCTTATAAAGCTCATCTGCTGCAACTTCTAACTTTCTCATCAATTGCATATCTCTGTAATCCTTTATTATTTCAGATTTTGATGCAGTGACTGTATTTGATGGTCCTTTTTCTAGAAGATGTAATTGATATGGCTTTCAAATTTTGAAAGGAAAAAAAAAAAATTAAAAAATTTATCTCAATGAGTGAAAGGAATATTTATAAAATTTTTGATTTTCATAAATTTATAAAATTTTATTTTACATTTTCAAGTTTCAAAGTAAAATCGCTTTTAGTGGAAAAAAAGCTTTTGGAAAAAGACTTTGTGATATTTTTGTTCTTCCAGATCTTGTTGAGCTTCATTTTTTTTAATTAAAAAACAACAAATTATAATTTGAATATCTTTTTGTTTTTGAATCGAAAATTGGATATTTGATATTGAGGTATTTCTTTCAAAAGAATAGAAATGAGATATTAACAAATTATTTAATAAAATATTTCATTTAGGGATTCAATCTTATTCACTTTCATGAAATCTTTAACCCCAAATTCCTTATCTGATTCATTCAACACATCTTTGATACCTTTTTTATAATTTTCGAATTTCTTTTGGGAAGTTTTGCTTATTTTAATTTCCTCTTTTTTATCAAAATCTTCCAGATAATTTAGTTGAGAACTTCCAATAACATTATCTTCTTCTATTTCTGTTTTAATTTCTTCTTTATCGAGATTATTGAAATATTCAGCAAATCCAAGAATAGAATTTTTTGGTGATTCTTTTGTGGGTGTTTTTATTGATGTTTTGGTTGGTAATTCTTTTTCTTTTGATTTTGGAGTTGATTTATAATTCTTTATATTTGATTTGGTTGGTGTTTTATTTTTGGATGTGTTGGTATTTGATGATTTTATGTTCTTCTTTGTTGTATTCTTTGATTTTCTTTTTGCATTTTCTTCATCATCTTCAGAATCCAAGAATGATGGAATAGGAACAGGAATATCTAATGTTCTTGCAATTTCTTCGCTCTCTTCACTTTCCTCTTTTTTTCTCTTTCTTCTTGTTTGTTTTTTCTTGCTTGTTTTTTTGGAAGGTGTTGATTTCTTTTTGGGTGTTGATTTTTTTTTTGGTTTCTTTTCTTCAGAAGAATCTGATTCTGCATCAAATATCTCTTCCAATCTTTTGCTTTTTCTTTTACTCATTTTTTTTTAATTTCATTTTCAATTCATTGTGAGTTAAGGATTCAATTTTTTTAATTCTTTCCTTTTTACAAAAATTGTATTTATACTCAAGAAATTCTATTATAAATGTTTTGAAGAAAATTGTTTTTAGATTTAAAAAGTAAATTTCTATTTTTAGTTTTTGTTTAGATTTCTTTGATTATTTATTAAAGGAAGCTTTCATTTGTTATTTTGCAAATTTTAGCTTTTTCCTCTATTGTGATTGTATTTGAAGTTGTCAGACAAATTAAATACATAAAAGAGCAAATATATTTATAAATAAAAATAAAATAAAAAAAAAAATAAGGCCACTTTTTCTTGAGAGTAAATAATAAAATATTCTTCAAAAATATACTTTGGATAATAAATCTAAACTATCTCTGACAATCTTTAAAACAAACTCTAGACTTTTTGAAAAAATGAACGATAGCATGAAAAGCAAAGAAGAGCTCTACCCTATCTACTTTCCCTGCCCCTTTTGTTCTCAAAGATACTCCTCAGAAAACATTGCAAATCATTTGGATAAATGTTTATCTAATCCTCCTGAAACACCTTTGAACGATAGCATGATTTTGAAAGAAATAACAAAAATCAAAGAAAAAAAAAAAGAAAAAAGAAGGAAAAAAAGGGACACACCTAATCCCAATGAATTTTCTAAAATCGATTTCTCCAAGATAAATTTCATGGATCCTCTTGATTCAGACAAACATGTCTGGCAAAGGCAATTTCAAAGGAAAAAACAAATCAGAGATATTCCTTTTTGTCCCATTTTTAGACCAACTGCAGAGGAATTTAAAGATACAATGGAATATATCAGAAAAATAACCCCATTAGCAAGAAATTATGGTATTTGTAAAATAGTTCCACCAAAAGGAGGTTTGTTCAAAAATTTTTTTTTGAAGGAGAAAAAAAAAATATAATGGATAAAAACGAAATAGATTTTTTTGATTATTGGCAAAAGAATCCAATACAAAAGAGAATAGAAGGATTTATTTTATATTAATTTATTTTTTTTCTTGTATTTAATTATTATTTTGAAAAAAACTTTTTTTCAAAATTAGCTTGGTTGCAAAACGGATATCTTTCAAGAGAAATCAACGATCCTGAAAATATTGTATTTAGTACCAAGTTGCAGAACATCCATCAACTTATGATGAGAAAAGGTCCTAACGTAAAGTTTGTGGATTCTTTGGAAAAATTTTTGGACAAATGTGGAAAATTTAACAGTGAATTTGAATCTTTACAAAGTAAACCCTTTTCTTTTTTTTTGTTTAACAACAAAAATTTTTTATATCTTGGAATTTTATAAATTGGATTATGTATTTATCCTTTTATCATCTTTGACACTTTTATTGTTTTACAAATCTTTCTTTGTTGCATAATCTTGTCTTTATATTGATTTTTTTTTGTTTTTGTTTTTTTTTGAGTGACTTATGTATCTTAATTATCAAATTTGAGAGGATATCACCAAAGAAAGTATCCCCTAAAAAAACCATAATATCAATAAACTTGTCTTCAATACGAATAAAATGTTTTTTAAAATTATTCTCTTTTTTTTTAATTTTTTTTTAAATTTCTTTTCTCTCCTTAAACAATTTTTTTTTAATCAAACCAATTTTTTTCAAAGGACCAACTTTCAAAGGACAAGAAATAGATTTATACGTACTTTTCAGATCGGTGAGACAGAGAGGAGGTTTTTCGGTGGTAGACAAGAAAGATTTGTGGGAGGAAGTTGTTCCTGAGCATAAGATCCTCCCCTTCGATATCGATATGGAGAGAGCCACCAAGATATTGAGGGATGCCTACATAGAGTTTTTGTATCACTATGAAATTCACCTGGATAAATCCAAAAAGAAGCAAAGCAGGGATTCTTCAAATGGTGATTTGAAATCTTCAAAGAATAATCTCGAAATTGATAAAAATGAGATCATCATTCAAGATATCAAACATATTGACACCAACAAACATATCGATGATAAAGATTCCAAAGAGAATAGCAAAGAGTCCATCAAAAAAGAGAAGAGCAAGAAGGAAAGCGATATCAAATCCAAAAATAGCATTTCTGATCATGATAAGTCATCAGAGAAGAAGATGCTTGGGGATGATGATGATGATAATGATGATAATGATGATAATGAGATGCATGAGGATTCCCTTCCTTCCTCTTCCAATGAGAATTCCCCCGTCAGAAACAAAGATGAGATGAAAGATGAAAAAGATAACGTGGATGATCAAAAAGGTAAACTAAATAAATAAAAAAGCAAAATAAAATAAATAAATAAATAAATAAATAAACTTGTAAATATTAATTTATTAATCTGATCATATAAAAAATGATCCACCTGATTTTTAAATTTAATTAAATTTACAAAAAAAAAAAAAGAAAATGTTATCAAACATGAAGAAAATGAACCTAGTGAGACTGCAGAACATGAGCATTTCGGTTATGGAACCGGCAAGGATGTCAACATGATCGAGCTCAGGGAGATTTCAAAGCAGTTCGAGAAGAACTATTTTAAAGGACAACACATGACCATTGAAGAAAAAGAGGATGCTTTTTGGAAGATTGTAGAAGATGCCCAAGAAGGTTTTCATCTTATTTTTTTATTTTTATTTTTGACTTTTTATTTTTTATTTTTTATTTTTTATTTTTATTTTTATTTTTATTTTTTATTTTTTATTATTTTTTTATTTTTGTATTTTTTTTTATTTTTATTTTTTATTTTTATTTTTTATTTTTTATTTTTTATTTTTTATTTTTATTTTTATTTTTATTTTTTATTTTTTTATTTTTATTTTTTTATTTTTATTTATTTTTTTTTTTTTTAATTAATTATTTCTTTTTCATTTTTTGTTTTTTTCTTAAATATTTTTTTTTTAGGCGCTGGAGCAGGTGTTGCATTTTGGGTTTTCACTTACCCTGCTGACATTGTTAAGAGCAAAATCCAAGCGGACAATCCCACCGACAGAAAGCACAAACATATCATCGACACCTTCAGATCTGTTTACCGCGAGAACGGAATTAAAGGTTTTTTCAGAGGTTTGGCTCCTTGCATGACAAGAGCATTGCCTGTCAACGCTATAACCTTTTTTGTAATTTTTTTTTTTGTTAATTTACTTTTTTTCAGTAACTAAAATTCTTTTTTTTGTTTTAGGTGTATGAGTATTCCAAGAAATTTATCAATCAATTTTAAAATGAAAATAAAAAATAAAAAAAAATTATTTATTTTTGAAAACTTTTAGTTCATTTTTCCAACTTTTAAATTTTTTCGTAAACAACATTCTTTTCGAACCAATCATAAGCCTTTTTTATGACAACTTCTTCATCTTCATGATCCAAAACCTTCAAAAAGAAATTAAAAATAATTAAAATTTAAAAATAAAAAAAAAATAAAAAATTTTGTTTACTTTTAAAACAAAAGAAGAGATTGCATCTGCACAAGATTTGCGTGATGTGAAGGATGTCCCAGGGAGATCCAGTGGCTTGTAAACCAAATTCCAAGGCTCTTCGCATTTCATAGGGATTGAAACCAATTTATTTCCAATCTTTAAAAAAATAAAAAAATAAAAATTTTAAATTAAAACAATTTTTCTTTTTTTGTTACTTTTGGGTAAATATAGATCCATGCAACTCTGTAGTCTACTTTAGGAGAACGTGTTGTGTATTTCTCATCCAATTCTTTGTTGGAAATTACGTTCTGGCATTGCCATTGTAGGAAGGCCATCTCCAATGTGCACCCAAACAATTGTTTGTTCTGTTCTGCTATTTCTCCTCCACCTTTAGAAAAAAATAAAAATAAAAATAAAAATAAAAATAAAATAAAAATAAAAATAAAACAAAAAATTCCAAAATAAAACAAAATAAAAATAAAAATTTAAAAGAAAAATTTAAATATAAGAATTTTACCAGCTCTTGAAGCAATCTCACATAAAACAATGTCATTGTTGGGAGTGATCCAAGCTTCAGAATGGAAGGGGAAAGAAACATTTTCATTTTCGTCTAACAAAGAAGTGATGACATCTTCTGTGTATTTTTGCAATCTCAAAGTTCTTTCATCATCTTTCTTCAATGAACATCCAGACACGATATCATTGTTCTTGAAATTTACTACCACGTTCAAATACAATGATGGCCAGTTTATTTTCACTTCATCTAAAATTAAAATAAATTTGTCATTTTATTTTTGAGACTACCAGATCAATTCTAATAATTAATTAATTTATTCAATTTCTCAATCATAATTCAATTATAATTAATTATAATTAATTTCAATAATAATAATTAATCTCATTAATAATCATTTAATACTTTAATTAATCCACTCACATTTTTTAATTAATAAAATAAAGAGAATAAATTTTAATTTTTTAATTTTTTAAATTTGTCTTAATTAAATTTTTATTTATATTTTTATTTTTTGATTTTTTGATTTTTTTTATTTGATCTTATTTTAAATTTTTATTTTTAATTTTTTAAATTTTTATTTTATTTTAAAATTTAAATTATATATTTTAATTATTTTTATTTATTGTGTTTATTTTTATTTTTATTTTCTTATATCTTTATTAAATTTTATTTTACTGTTGTGATAAAAACCGTCGATGTGAAACATTCTTCCCTCTATGAATTGCTCTATTTCCAACCCCAAAACGGGATCTATCAATGGTTCTTCCCCGTTTTCTCCCTTTCTCACTAAAAATTCTACAAAAAATAAATAAAGATAAAAAAAAATAAAAATAAAAATAAAATAATGAAATAGAATAACAAATGATAAAAAATAATTATGATAAAAAATAATAATAAAAAAAATTAAAAAAAACTTTAAAAAATATAGGAACATTTTAAAATAATAATAATAAAAATAATAAAAATAATTTTTAAAAAGAAAAACAAAAAATTAAAATAATAAAACAATTAAAAAAAATAAAAATAATCAAAAATAAAAGTAAATAAAAATAAAAATAATTAAAAATAAAAATTTCTAAAAAAGAAAAAATAACTTTTAAAAATATAAGAACATTTAAAAAAAATAATAATAAATATTTTAAAAATAATTTTTAAAAAGAAAAACAAAAAATTAAAATAAAAAAATAGTTTCAACCATTTTGTAAGAAAAGGAGGAGATCATTTTGGGATTTGAGAACGGTGGTGGAGACGGAGGAATATCCTCTTGCAGGTTTGATCACTACAGGAAATCCGTGCTCTTCAACAAAATTCAGAATGTCCATCGTGCTCTCCACTCTTGAAAAGTTTGGAACTTTAATTCCCTTTTTTAAAAAAAAATGATCATTTTTAAAACAATAAGAAAAAATTGAAAGTAAATTAATAAATAAAATCATAAAATAAAAATTTATTAAAATCTTTAAAAAAACTAAAAAATAAAGAATCAAAAAATAAAAAAAAAAGAAAAAAGAATAAAATAATTAGAAAAAATAAATAAGATTGAACAAAAAATTCATGGTATAATAAATAATAAATAAAATATAAAAAAATAAAATAAACATTAAAATCATAAATTTTTTTTTGGATTTAATTCTAACAAAAAAAAATAAAAGAAACGAAGTAAAATATAAAAAATTGAACAAAAAATTGAACAAAACCTTTTCGCGGAGTCTTTGTTTCATTTTGACTTTATCACGAAATCTTTCAACGCTGTTCACTGACTGTCCATGTTTGATTCCCAACTTTTCTCTTATTCTCGCTCCCCTCAGCAAGTCTCCTTCTCTCAAAGCAACCTTTAAAAAAACAATTTTTCGGAAAAATAAATTAAAAAGAATAAAAAATTAAAAAATATAATAAAATGAAAAAAAATAAAAATAAAAAATTAATTAAAATATTAAAACTTAAGAACAGTAAATACAAAAAAAAATAAAAAAATAAAAATTAATAAAATAAACAAAAAAATAATAGAGAAAGAACAGAAAATAATTAAAAAAAAAATGAAAAAAATAAAAAAATAAAAATTATTTACCACCTAATTAAGAAAATTTTGTGAGTTGTTTTTGTTGAATATAAATTCAAATTTTATTTTACATGGGTGAAATTGTGTATTTTGTGGAGTTGCACAGCCTCGTATTCTACCATACCTGTAGAGTCAAAGTTATCTAGCCCTATCACTTGTGCAAATTTTAGTTTGTAAGCCTTCTCCATGTTTTCTTCTCTCTAATTAAAAAATATAATTAAAAAATAAAAAAAAAAATTTCTTTTTTTTTTTTACAGATTTGGTTGTGATTAATACCACTTTAGCTTTTTTTGATATCCAATATCTGTCTCCATGATGTATCACTAATAC
Organism: Cochliopodium minus; assembly: GCA_024220525.1. Lineage (NCBI taxonomy): Eukaryota > Discosea > Himatismenida > Cochliopodiidae > Cochliopodium > Cochliopodium minus. The sequence goes on along the minus strand of JAMYWO010000418.1, from coordinate 17,130 downwards.
TCTTTGTTCGATTCCTTCTGGCTCTGTTTTATAAAGGAAAAAAAAAAAAAATTTTAAAAAAAAATTTAAATGAAGATATTGGATATTGAGTGATGATAAACTCCTATTTATACTATTTACATCTATGAATTTTATATTTCAAATAATTCAATTTATAAAGATAATAATAACCTGACAAAAAAAATGTTTTGCTTATTTCATTCATTACCTTCTGCATAATCTGTATCCACATTTCCTGTTGGGATATTGATTGTTTTTAATGTTAATATATTTAAATTTCCTTTATCCAATTTACCCATCAGATTCATCAAGTTAACCTCTTTAGTTTCAGCTTTTTTGAGCTTTGCATTTTTAATTTGATCCAACATCTTGTTTGCTTTTATAAATATTTTGCTCAAACAATCGAAATTTTTTTTTTTTTTTAATTTAATTATTTTTAAGCGAAATATATAAAACAAGAATTTACTTTTGTACTTATCAAATGTTTCAATTCAATTTGATTCTATTCTTTGCTTTGATGATTCAAAAAAATAAAAAATATTCTTAAATGAACTGTATTAAAAAAATAATTTAAAGTTGGCAAATATTCATTCTCCATTCAGCTCACCAAAAATGATTGAATCTTTGTAATTTAATTGATCTCCATGAAATTATTTAATTAAAAAAAAAATAGTGAAAATTTATTTCATTTGATAGGAATAGTAAGAAGAACAAATGAAGAATGAAAATATAAATATAAAGCAAATAAGCATAAATAAATATGCAAAAACAAGTTTGCATGTGCATAAAGATACAACCAACAGAAAAATCAGTTCAGTGCCAGAAATAATAAAAACGACGCTGCCATCCAATGAATTGTGGTCAGATAAAGAAAGAACAAAGCCTAATATGTCTGCATTAAGAAAGCATTTTACGGGAGAGGGAAGATTAGAATTAGAGGATGCCATAAGAATAATGGAGCTGACAGAGAAAGTATTAGATAAAGAACCCAATTTATTAAAGTTGGATGCTCCATTGACGATTTGTGGGGATGTTCATGGTCAATTTTATGATCTCTTGAAATTATTCGATATCTCAGGCACTCCTGACAAAGTCAATTTTCTATTTTTGGTAAGAAAATGGGTTTCTTTTTGTATTTTTTTCTTATAATTATAATCTTTCTACGGTATACCCTTAACATCTCTCCCATTTGATCCTCCTTTTATAAAATATCTTTTTGAGATTTCTTTTCGCCTAAATAATAATAATCTTGAAAATATATTTAATAAAATTTTATTTCCAGTACCTCTTATACAATACATAGAAAATCTATCACATCATATTGGAAATGATCTATTTGATTTATATAAATAAATTTATTTTTTTCCATTTGAATGGAATTTCGCTCACCATTTCATATTATTTGTTTATAATTTTCATCCAATTAGCCAGCTGTTTTTTGTTCTAATGAATAATTGTTCAATTTGTTTTTTATTACATTTATTTATTTTTTAATTAATTTAAATATAATTTATTTTATTTTAAATTTTAAATTTTTTAAATTTTTTTATTTATTTTTTTAATTTTTTTTTTACAGGGAGACTATGTAGACAGAGGGATGTACGGATGCGAAGTAGTGATGTATTTGTGGTCATGGAAGCTGAACTATCCTGACAAAATCCATTTCCTCAGAGGAAACCACGAATGCAGACATCTCACTGACTATTTCAACTTTAAAAAAGAATGTGTTTACAAGTAAACACATTTTATTTTTATTTTTCATTTTTTCATTTTTTCATTTTGATACTTTTTAATTAAAATATTGATATATTTTTTTATTTCTTATTTAAAAATAATTTTTTATTTTAAAAACATTTTTTGAATATTTTNTTTTAAAATACTCACTACTCTCCCCGTATCTGTATGATAACAACATCTAATATCCACACTTTCTTGTTGCAATGCAATCACTTTGGAGGTGAAAGAATAAACCCGGTAAAATTTGGAGCCTTCTTTAAAAATAATTTTATTATCCTATTTTTCCATTTAGTTATAAAATTTTTGTAATAAAATAACTATTTGTAAAGAGATTAATTTGAAAAATTAGATCTTATTTGATAGCCTTTTTGAAATCTTGATCTATTCTGAAAGAATCATAAGAGAATGAAAAATTCAATAATACAATTTAATCAAACTAATGTTTTTCAACAACAATAATGAAAACACGAACCTGAATGAGAAGCGTACAAGCATAGAGCACAAGCAGGACCACAAGACAACTCCTCTTCAACAGTCCGCAAATAATCTTTTTGAAGTTGAGGATCATAAGTGAAAGAGGTGAAAAGAGAATCAGAAGAAGGGTAAGGAGGTTTCAAATTTAGATGACTAATTGGACCAAACATTTTATTTTTCACTGAAAAACACTTGCAAAAGTTTTTTGATTTGCAGCAATAACAAAAAGTAACCATCCAAATCATTATTTTGATCATTTCTACCAATAATCCAATCATGAAAAACATCAAAATGAAAGGAAGAGGCAGGAGAAGTACTAGAAAAGTCACACAAGCGCCAAAACCCTTTTCACAACAGTATCCTGTTGCTTTCTGGAAATAAGCACAAGGGAAAAAAAGCCTTTTATTAAATATTTAAAACATTAATTAAAAATCAAATTGTTTCATTAAAAAATTTAAAATAAAATTTTCTTTTAAATTTCGCTCAAAATTAAAATTTTCTTGATTTTTTTACCATGAATTTGCACATTTTAGAATACTTACGACTCTTCCTGTATCTGTATGATAACAACATCTAATATCCACACTTTCTTGTTGCAATGCAACCACTTTGGAGGTGAAAGAATAATCCCGGTAAAATTTGGAGCCTTCTTTAAAAATTCTTTTTGATTCCAATGCTTCAGTATGTTTATTTCTCAATGAAATTGATTTTGGATTTTCTAAATAATCTCTCCACTGCTTACTTACCAATTGAATTCTGAAATAATCTTTATCATCCACATAACTCCAGATCTCTTCCTTTATATTTCTTGGCAATGAAGAAAATTGACAAATTTCATTATTAGGCTCAAGATAATCAATCAAAGGAGCATTTTCTTTTATATTTGGTATCATTTTTTTTTTATATTTTTTTATATATTAATATTGAATAATAATTTTCTAAATTTAAAAAAAAATTTATATTAAGTAAAAGAAGAGAAATAAAAATTTTTTGAATCATCACAAGAAGACCATTCTCGCTTAAAGTCCTCAAATTATCTTTTAATAATTGATTAAAATTTTTTGATCGTTTTTTAAAAACTAAATAAGTTTATTCCTTCTAAAATTTCAATTATTTCAACAGGAATTTTGGATTAATAGTAATAAAAAATATCAAATTGAAATCTTTTAAAAGAAAAAAATGTAAATTAATAATTAAATTTAAAAAAGATTTATTTAAAGATATTTAAAATTATAGATTTCACAAGGATAAAGTGGATAAATTTTTCCATTTATTTTAAATAAAAAGCAGTAATAAAAAGGCCAACCCAATGTCGCAAAGAAAAAGGAGCAGTTAATCCCATTTCTGAAACTAAAAAGAACAAGAAAACTTTGTCAAAAAAAACAAAATTTTTTATTTTTTTACCTTTGATAGTCGATACCTTCTCGCTAAAGGTATCAGAATAATCAATAACTTTTGAATGAAAAAAAAGTTTTTTCAAAGAAGCTAAATGAGACAAAAACGAAAAACAAAAAATGACATGAAATCTTCCACACCAAAGAGGATTAGAAAAATTATCATTTATCTCCTAGTGAAGACCATCTACCTTTTTTTGGTTAAATAGTTTTCAAGAATGGTTTTGTCTTTGTTTGTTGCTTGAGTGGGAGTGTTTGTCCTGACCATAGGGTAAATATTCGAAATCTGTCCCGTAATGGTTTTCGTAGTTCTATTTTCAAAAAAAAAATTCTTGATTTTTAATTTAGTTTACATAAAAAAAATTTGCACAAAGAATAATTATCTTTAAAAATAGAATATTTTACAGAAAAAATAATGCTGACATCTTTCTAACTCAAATTTGTTTATCTTTTAACAAATTATTTAAAAAAAAAAATTTAAATTGATATTGAAGGGTTTTTTTACAGTTAAAATTGACGAAGTACTTTGGCGAGGTTAGATGAAACTTCTTCGAACCATTTTTTGGACATTTGAGGAATCATGATGGTAGTTTCTTTCAATTTTTTATTTTGTTTATGAAGAATTTAAGAAAAAAAAGATAGAGAAAGCAAGTAATCAGCAACATTCAAAGTGTTTGATTTTTAAAACAAATTTAAAAATTTTGCAATCTTTTTGTTGAACAAAGATGAAGCTTTTAAAAATGAAAAGAAACAAATAAAACAAAAACTTTATTTGGAAAACAGTTTCTTTTTGGGAAAGAATAAAGACAAATTGTTGTGCCTCAAACAAACACAAAAATAAAGAAGCAAATAATTTAAAAAAAGCAAGAAAAACTGAGGAGCCCAAAAAAAGGAAACGCTGACAAAGCAAAGTTCAAAAAGTTGAGCCAATACAACAAAAAATTGCAAAAAAATGATGAAATCATGCAAAAGAGTGGGTTCTTTGAAGAGAAAAAACAAAATAGGAGAAGTCAAACTCGAGGGGATCCCACAGTTGTTATCGTTGTTAGCTAGGTAGTAGTTTCCTTGATGAGTTACGATACATCCTTCTCCATAGTTTTCTCCAAAGTTCCACTCGGGAATTAAAGATGGTAAATCATTAGGAGACAACTTTCGTTCATTGTTAATTTCTAAATAAGAATAAANTTTTTATTTTTATTTTTATTTTTATTTTTATTTTTATTTTTATTTTTATTTTTATTTTTTATTTTTTATTTTTTTTTATTTTTTATTTTTAATTTATTTTAATTTTTTCTAGTGTATTCGACATTCTCTTTTTAGAACAGCAACAAAAAAACTACAAACTCATCCATGAAAAAGCACAGTATCTCCTCTTCTTAAAAAACGTTGATTTCAATAATGTTGATTCCCTCTATCAACTCCCCCCTTCTACCCTCATTTTGGTATTTAATAAATTTTTTTGTTTTTTTTTTGTTTTTACTTTATTCTTATTTTTATTTTATTATTTTTTATTTTTTATTTTTATTTTTTATTTTTTATTTTTTATTTTTTATTTTTTATTTTTTATTTTTTATTATTTTATTTTTTATTTTTTATTTTTTATTTCATTTTTTTTATTTTTTTATTTTTTTAACAGAAAAATTTCCTGATTTGTTGAAAAAATTGAATGAAGATTTACCAGAAGATGTTCAATTGATGTTGGACAGCCAGATTGATGGTCTTCTTAAATATTTAGAATCTAATCAAAAAGATTTGTTTTCTCCTAAAAATTACGAGTCTTCTAGTCCTGAATACCAACGACTCAACTTATAAAATTTATTACAGGAAATTGGAAACCAAAATAAAATAAATAAAATTTAATTAAAAACTATTTTTTTCTTTTTTTTTTTTTTATAGGCACTTTCCCTCTTTCGCACAATCTTCACAAGAGCATGTTGATCCAGGACATGAGCCAGTACATTTACATTGAAATGATTTTTCACAACAATGTAATCCATCAGGACAACAACAAGCACTTTTAGGTTAAATGAGTTAAAAATAATTAAAAAAGAAACAAAAAAAACATTAACTTGACAGAAGGACAACATCCAGGCCCTTCCATAGTCTTTGATAAAAAAGTATTTTCAAAAAAAAAAAAAGTGTTAAATATAAATTAAAATAATATTAAATACATTGCAACAAGTTTCTTCTTCAGAACAAGGATTACTTCCGTAGCATGTTTGATAAGTAGAATAAATAAACAGTAAAAGGATAATTAACAAAAGAAATAATCTCATTTTTTTTTTTTATTTATATTTAAATATATTTTTATATTAATTTTATTCAAAAATAAAAAATAAAAGTTAAGGAAAAAATATCTTTTTAATTTATTCAAAATTTTTTAGTTTCTTCTTTTCAAAGGTGTGTTTCCCAAGATTTGTTTTGCTTGAACAAGAACTCCATTGAAGTTTTCTGTTTTTTAAAAATAATAAAAAAGGGTTAGAAAAGTTAATAAGGAAGAGGAGATTACCTTCACCAGTAGCAATAATTTCAGAAGCAGGCAAAAGAAAACCATATCTTCCAGTATCTCTCAATTCAATACATTGAGTATAAATGATTCCGAATTGATCATATTGCCTGAATTAAAAAATTAATTTTAATAAAGTTTAAAATTATATTAAATTTAATTTATATTTAATTTAATTTCAATCAAATTTTTTAATTAATTTTTAATTTACCAATCGTTGAAAGAACCAGAAGCAACGTAGAGAATTTGAGCAGTGGAACCGACTTGGTAAGTTTGACCAGAAGTAGCTCTGATGGCTGCTGCAAATTGGTTACCCAAAGAGGTCATGTTAGAAAGGGAAGGAGGACTAGCAGTGGTCCAAGCCTAAATTAAAATAAATAAGATATAAAATAAATAAGATATAAATAAAAATAAAAAAATATTAAAATCAAATTTAAAAAAATAAATAAAAATAAATAAAATAAAAAAATATTAAAATCAAATTTAAAAAAATAAATAAAATAAATAAGATATAAAATAAATAAAATAAATAAAATAAATAAAATAAATAAAATAAATAAAATAAATATAAAAATAAATAAAAATTAAAAAAGAAATATGTAAACAAAAAAATAAAAAAAATTAATATACCCAAGGGGTGATGTAGAGTTGGGAGTAGGAGTGCCAGTCAGTGGAAACTTGGACGTTGGATAAGGTGCCGAAGTATTTCATGATGGATTGAACTTCTACCTCTGAAGCTGCAGATGAACCTTTTTTAAAAAATAAAAAATAAAATTAAAAAAAATTAAAATAAAAAAAATTAAATAAAAATGATAAAATAAATAATTTATAATCAATAATTAATGAATGAAAATGAAATAAAACTAAAGAAAATTGAATAAAAATAAAAATTGAATTAAAATTAAAAATAAATAATTTATAATCAATAATTAATGAATAAAAATAAAAAATAAAAATAAAAAATAAAAAATAAAATAAAATTATAGAAAATTAAAAAACAAAATTTAAAAAAATAAATAAATTAAAATTAAAAATAATTAATAATCAACAATTAATGAATAAAAATTAAATAAAAAATAAAAAACGTAAAAATAAAATAATATTCAAAATAATTACAATAAAAAAAAAAATAAATAAAAAAAATAAAAAAACAAAATAAAGTTTTTTTACCCATATAAGTTTCAGAGCAAGGGTTTGTTGAAGAACCACCTCTGTTCCAGTAGGAAGGCCAGTTTCTGTTGGTGTCAACTCCGTAGCAAGTGGATCCGGTAGGTGGGTTTCTTCTGTTCTTTCTCCACAATCTGTCATTTGATCTGGTGTAGGTATATCCATCTAAAAAAATGTTCAAAATAAAAATAAAATTAATAAAATTTATAAAAAAATAAAATAAAATAAATAAAAGACTAAATTAAATAATTATTAGAAAAGAAATTAATTAAAAAAAAATAAAACAAAAATACAAGATTAAAATTAAACCCATTAAGAAAATTAAATAAAAAATGAGAAAAATAAAATGAAAAATCCCAATAAAAAACCCCAATAAAAAATATTATTGAAAATAAATTAAAAAAATATCAAAAAATTAATAAAATGAAAATCAAAAAAAAATTCTTAATAAAAATAAATCATAAAATAAAAAAAATGATAAAGAAAAAATTTAATAAAAAAATAAAAATAAAAATATTTTATTTTTTTTACCAATGTTGACAACAGGGATAAAGACCCAGTAGATATCGTCGACGATTCTGGTGATGGTCTCATCAGTTCCGTATCCTTCTGCCAACTTATTGAGGATGTACAAAACAGTAGGTGGAGCAATCCATTCTCTTGCATGTTGCATTCCCTATTTAAAGAAATAATAAAACTAAAAATAAAAAAAGAAAAAGAAAAAAAAAAAAATATAAGAAAAAATAATAAATAAAAAAAATAAGATGAAAAAAAAAAAAAGTGTTATGATAATATTATGATATAATTGATTATTTAAAGATATTCTTTCATGAAGGAGAAATTATTATTTTTTTTTTTACTTGGAAGTAGATGGTTGGAATTTCACCATCTTTGTTTCTGGATTTCAATCCAGAACCTCCATTCATCTCGATACCATAGATAGGTCTTCCTTGTGTGGTATTCCCAACGATGTTGAGATACATGAAGGAATATTTGGCTACCAATCCTCTCATGAACGCCAAGATGTCATCATAAGAGTAATAATTGGTGAAGAAGGTATCATCTCCTTTCTTTTCCAATCTCTTTGCCTCTTCTTCGATCTCGTTTTGGAGATTCTCGATCATGTTCTCGCATTTTATTGCCTTTCCGAAAATGTTGTTGAATTCCTCCAATTGTTGTTTGGAAAGATTGATATCTATTTCTCCTGTCATTTGATTTGCTTTCTGGAAAAAAAAAAATATTAAATATGAGTAACAAAGAATATATGAAATAAGAATATGAAGTGATCTGCTTTAATAAAAATATATATTGAAAATTCTTAAATATATTTTGAATATACAAGGCAACAAATAAAATAATATAAAAAGAGATGTTCTTTTATAATGAGCAATTTATAATTTTTTTTTTTTTCTTTACCCAGACATCAATCAATTGGACATCAGTGTAACTCATAATTCTTTCGAATAGAGTGTTATCTTTCACTTGGCATCTTATGACACTATGTCCGTGATAATCTTTAGTATATCCAAATGCAGAAAATGCAAAGATCAATACCAACAAAATTGCTAATTTCATTTTCAAATATTTTTTTTATAATTTTTAAATTCAGAAATATCAAAAGAAAAATTATGATTCAGAAAAAAGGTAAATAAATATACTTGATGAGCTAAACAATTGAAATAAACTGAATATCTTTCTCAAAAATATTATATGAAGTAACCTACAAAATCTAAGAACAGCCAAAAATTAAATTAAAAACAATTTAGATTGAAAATTCAAATTAAAAAATTTGAATCAAACAAATGTGGTTGCATCATTTATTTTTTTCAACAACAATAATAAAAACATGAACCTGAATTAGAAGCGTACAAGCAAAGAGCACAAGCAGGACCACAAGATAACTCTTCTTCAACAGTCCGCAAATAATCTTTTTGAAGTTGAGGATCATTGGTGAAAGAGGTGAAAAGAGAATCAGAAGAAGGGTAAGGAGGTTTCAAATTTAGATGACTCATTGGACCAAACATTTTATTTTTCACTGAAAAACACTTACAAAAGTTTTTAGATTTGCAGCAATAACAAAAAGTAACCATCCAAATCATTATTTTGATCATTTCTACCAACAATCCAATCATGAAAAACATCAAAACGAAAGGAAGAGGCAGGAGAAGTACTATAAAAATCGCACAAACGCCAAAACCCTTTTCACAACAAGTTCTTTTTGCATTGTTTAAGTAAGCACAAGGAAAAAAAAGCCTTTTATTAAATATTAAATTAAAATTTTTCTTTGAAATTTCATTATTCATCAAAATTTTCGTGATTTTTTTTTTTACAAAGAATTTGCACATTTTAAAATACTCACTACTCTCCCCGTATCTGTATGATAACAACATCTAATATCCACACTTTCTTGTTGCAATGCAACCACTTTGGAGGTGAAAGAATAATCCCGGTAAAATTTGGAGCCTTCTTTAAAAATTCTTTTTGATTCCAATGCTTCAGTATGTTTATTTCTCAATGAAATTGATTTTGGATTTTCTAAATAATCTCTCCACTGCTTACTTACCAATTGAATTCTGAAATAATCTTTATCATCCACATAACTCCAGATCTCTTCCTTTATATTTCTTGGCAATGAAGAAAATTGACAAATTTCTTTATTATGCGGAGGATGATCAATCAAAAGAGTATTTACAAGTGGACTGGATTTCATTTTATTTTCACTTTTTTTTATATATTTATTTTTTCATTAATTATTGTTTTATTGACAATTTTAAATTTAACAATATTTAGTACAAGAACCAGGATAAGGAACAAACATTAAAAGAGCACAAGCAGATTCATGATCAAACTCTTCTCCAACAATCCGCAAATAATCTTTTCTGAAAGGATTGTCATATTCAAATGATCTGAAAAGTTCCTCTGATCCAGGGTTAGGTACTTTTAATTTTCTAAATTTCAGGTCCATCAATAGGAGATTTTACGAAGAATCATTAACAAAAAATGAATGGAATAAAAACATTTACAAAGAAAAGATACCCCAAATCTTGAAAAATTCCACTATCAACCCAATTTTATCAAAAAACCATAATTATCGGATATAAAGGAATCAAAAAAACCATATCATTTATCTTTTCTTCCATTACTCCAACATCTGATGCAGGAAGAAAAGTTTAATTTAAAAAAATTAAAAATTGATTCAAATTTATTTCTTTTCAATTTTAATATTGAAATTTCATTTAAATCTTTTTTTACCATTATTTTGAACATTTCAGAATATTGATGACCTTCCATTTTTACAATCTAAAGTCTACATTATCTTATTGCATCGCTGCCAATTTGGAAGTGAAAGAATAACCATTATAATTTTGGGCCTTCTTTTAATTCTTTTTTGATTTTAAAGTTTAGTTTGTTTATTTCATTCATTTTATTTTGAATTTTCCAAATCTTTACTTAGCTTTCTCACCAATTTAATCCCAATATAAAATTTATTTATGTTTCTGAAACTCTAGACATATTTTTTGCAAGATTAAATCATTCATCTCTAAATTGGAGATATATAAATTCACATACTGGTAATTCGCTTATTAATGCAAATTATTTTTTCTTATGATGTATTTTATCCACAATTAAAATCGTTTATTTTTCGTCAACAAAAGGAATTATTTATTGAACTGATTTTCTGAAAATAGAATAAAAAAAAAAAATACTGCTTTGTATCACAATATCCAAGAAAATTAAAATTATCTAATGGGACAAGATCTTGTTTTACAAAAAAGTAAAATTTTCAATTCTCCATTTTCATTTACCCAAAATTAATTGTATTTTTTTGTTTTCCAAAGATGTGGATACTTTCAACCAAGTTTGGAAAGAGAAGGGTGGATCCAATTACCAACTTAGTGTCAGAAAGATGAAGAAAATACAAAAGTTAATTCTCAAAGAATATCCTTTCCTTGAATCAATCCATGAGAGTATGTTGGTCACAAACAACAAACTCAAGGATGGTCCAATCATATATCAAAATTCAAAGGTAAAGCTATAATTTTTAAAAGCGCTTGTATATTTTTCGCCCAAAAGAAAATAATAATCAGGAATAAACTATCAATAACATGATGAAGAAACTTTTTATAGTTAATCACTTTAAAAAAAAAATAAATATCACTATGAATATATTACATTTAAATTCAATCATTTTCTTTCACTTGTTCTTTGATTATTGAAAAAAATAATGATCAAAAAGGGAGATAATTATAAAAGTATTTCAAAATTAAAATTTAGCATTAATTTAATTCAATCTTTCAAAAGTTTACTTCTATGACCCAATATGTGGAGAAAGATATCCTTGGAAAAAATTGCAGATTTTTGCAAGGACCAAAAACGAGCAAGGTTAATAAAAAAATCATTTTTATTTTTAATTTTTTTATTATTATAATATATTAACCTCACTTTATTTTTTCAAATTAAAATTTGCACATCAGAGGGTTGTATCTCAAATGAAGGAAGCTTTGATCAAAGGAGAAGGATGCCATGTGGAATTGATCAATTACAGAAAAGATGGAACCTTGTTCATGAACGACTTTATGGTATTGCCTATCCACAAGAATGCAAACAAGAAAAGGGTAAATCACCATCATTCAATCTATAACTCTTCAAACATTATTAATTTAATTCCTTCACAAAAAAAAAAAAATCTATAAAAAAAAAGTCAGTTGAATACTTTATTGCAGTGCAGAAAGATGTAATAATCTTCTCAAGTGAAGATGAAGCGATGAAATGGATCTATAAACAAAGGATAGTGAGTGGATCATTGATGCCTTCTGCTTTCACTCTCGCAAAAACAATCTTTTCATCCTCGTAACAAAATAATAGAATCTTTTTTGAAGAATAAATAAATACCAATACAATCAAATAATATTTATATTTAACCTTCAATCATAAATATTACAAATTAAACATCATATAATCAAATATGTCAAAATTACAATTCTCATTTGCAATTACAACTGACAATCCTTCAATTTAATTCAGAGATGAATTCTATGTGTTGAATACAGAAGGTGGGGATTCAACAAGCCAACAGAATACAGAATTCTTCAAGAAATTCATCAACACAATCACTGATTTGAAGGGCAAATATCTTGCATCGTGGAAAACTATCAAATCACTCAACCAAAAACTGTCTATCTTGCAATCAGAGAATGAAGATCTCCAAAAAAGATTGAATGATCATGAAGAACTGAAGAAAGAGAGGAATTATTCTGTTTTCAAAGGGATGCAACAAGAACTGCACAAAAAAGAAGAAGAGATGGAGAAAATGAGAAAAGAAGTGAATGTTTTGAAGATAAAGGATTTTGAGACCAGATTTTCAGAGTCATACATCCAAAGCCTCGAAGAAGAGAACAACCAACTGAAGAACGAGCTGCAATTATTGAGGGAATCTAAAAACATTGGATCTCTTCAAGAAGGAAAGAAATCCTCTTTGATGTTCAGCAAGGTATCACATTATGAAGAAAATGAGTCTCTTCCTCTTTTGAGGATCAACAAATCATCGTCTCGTACTCCCACTCTCCCAACTTCCACATCGTATTCTCACTCTATTTCCAACCAAGACTACAAGACAACAAAAATCGAACAAAATAAGAACAAATTAGAAGAATACACTCTGCATCTCATCAATTCCAAGAAAATTATCACAGATAATGAAGGAAACATTTTGGAGATATCTTTAAACAGTAAAGAAATTTCAAAAGATATTTTTTATAAAATTTTTCATATAATATAATATATTTGTGATATTTATAAAATTTTCAAAAATCTTAATTTCTTTTCATAAAATTTTCGAGTTCTGTTTATATCAGATCATTTCAAGTATATTTCTTAAAATGGTGTTTACTGTATAATTGAAATCACTTTATCTTAATTATGCATTCAAATGATTTTACAAAAACTTTTTTTTGGGGATTGCTCATTATGCCCCAAAAAACATATCTTTATTAGAAAGAAAAATATTTAACTTTTTGATTTAATTTCGATGAGATTCTTGGTTTTTACTTTTTACTCTCGATAAAAGATTTATAAAAAAAAAATTTGATTTTTAATTAAATTTCTTTTTCAACTCTTTCTTAATTTCTCCGACAGAAATGCTTGAAAACTTGACTCAGATGGATGGAGAGAAGTTGGCCAACTACAGAAAGATTGTGTTCATGAATTTTAGAAGGATCATCTCCCCCATTGAGATGTTTGTCTCCCTCATTGAAATGTATTGTGATGTTCCAAAAGGAGACAATCAAAAAAACTATTGGAGGAAGATCATTCTTGTGATTGAATATTGGATTAGCAATCACTTCGGAGATTTTGACAATGAAGAGATTCAATTTGAATTTTTCTCATTTCTCGAAGATGTGGTGTATGCAACTCTTGGTGTAAAAAACATCATTTTTTTTACTGTCATTTTTATTTATCAAATTTATCTAATTTATTTTTATTTATTTTTATTTATTTTTATTTATTTTTATTTATTTTTATTTATTTTTATTTATTTTTATTTATTTTTATTTATTTTTATTTATTTTTATTTATTTTTATTTATTTTTATTTATTTTTATTTATTTTTATTTATCTTCATTTATCAAATTTACCAAATTTATTATTTTAAAAAAAAGGTTCAAGCACAAAAAGACTTGGTTAACACATTTGAAGTCGCAGAGAGATCAAATATGAAAGGGAGAGATGGTAAATTTATTTTATTATTAAATTATTTTATTAAATTAAAAATTAATTATTTTCATATATTTTTTTAATTAATTATTAATTGTTTGTCTGATTTTCTTTATTTTATTTAAAAAAAAAAATACACAAAAATACAGAAATATATGAGAATGAGGAAACCTTTTCTGAACAAAGTGAAAAGAGGTCAACAGGAATAAAAGGAGAGGACTTTGAATTTTCTTCACCACTTTTCTCAACACCAACATTTCTTTCAAAAGAAGCAAATAAAAAGGAAAAAGAAGACAAAGAAGCAAATAAAAAAGATGAAGGAGACAAAGAAGTAAATACAAAAGAAAAAGAAGAAAAAAAAGAAGTAAATACAAAAGATAAAGAAGTAAATAAAAAAGACAAAGAAAAAGAAGCAAATAAAAAAGATAAAAAAGATAAAAAAGTAAATACAAAAGAAAAAGAAGAAAAAGAAGTCAATACAAAAGACAAAGAAGACAAAGAAGTAAATACAAAAGAAGAAAAAAAAGAAGTAAATACAAAAGAAGGAGACAAAGAAGCAAATAAAAAAGACAAAGGAGACAAAGAAGTAAATACAAAAGAAGACAAAGAAGCAAATACAAAAGAAGACAAAGAAGCAAATACAAAAAAAAAAGAAGACAATAAAAAAGAGGGAAACAGAACAGAAAGATGCAAATCGGATTTCATCAAAGTGATTAGCAAAGTGAGCATCAGCACGAGAGTGTTGAAAAAGTTGATCTTCAATGCGCTTGAGATTTCTCAACAACTCACCCTTTTGGATCAACTTCTCTTCAGAAAATTGGATCTCAATCAACTTTTGAACTGGCACAATGACAAAAGAGAGTTCGTTTTGTTTCGAGACTCGAAAGAAAACAGAGGTGTTTCTTCCATCTGCTCCCCTTTTTTGATTGGTACGAGCAGTACGAAGAGTCCATTTTGCAATAGTGTCTTCTCTTTGGTCAATCACTTCAACAACGTTTCAAGATGGGTTGCAACCAGCATTTTATCTCAACCAGATGATGAAGAAATCGTCGAAGAAATTGAAAGGATGATCGAAATTGGTAATTTTTTTAATTCATTTAATTATTTGAATTTAATTTTATTATTTTAATTTAATTTAATTTATTATTTTAATTTAATTTATTATATTATTTAATTTTATTATTTTATTAATTTTATTATTTTATTATTTTATTAATTAATTTTATTAATAATTAATTTATTAAATTATTATTTAATAATTTTATCATTTAATTTAATTTAATATTATTTATTTAATTTAAATTATTATTTAATATTTTTATTTTATAATTTAATTATTTAATTTAATTTAATTTAATTTAATTTAATTTTATTTAATTTAATTTAATTTTATTTAATTTAATTTTATTATTATAATTTTATTATTGCAATTTTATTTAATTATATTATTTAATTCTTAAAATTAATTTAAAGGTCATAACTGTCTCAAAATGAACTCGTTCAACATGTTTGTTGCGGTCTTATCAACGATCAACTCTTTTCCAATCCAAAGAATGAAAAAAACATTCAAATCTGTAAGTGTTCCATTAGTTATTAATCTTCTTTTTTTTATTTTTTATTTATATCTTCTTTTTTATTTATATCCTTTTTTTTATTTATATCTTGTTTTTTTATTTTTTATTTTTTATTTATATCTTTTTTTTTTATTTATATCTTCTTTTTTTTTTCATTATTTCATTGATTTCATTATTATTATTCACATATTTATTAATTTGCGATAATAGATTTCGATTGAGTGCAAGAAAAAGATGGAAGAAATGGACAGATTGTTAAATCCTTCTCAAAATTACAAATCTCTCAGAGAAGCAATTCAAAGAGCAAATGCCACCGTAAAGAACGAAAAGAACTCTAAAAAGAGAGGAAACAACAAGAGCAGTCTGAACGACAGTTTCGAACAATGTAAAAGTGAAGTTGCGAAGAAAAAGATCATCAAAGAAAATTTCAAAGGATCGATGAGCTCGGAGTGTGATACAAGTGATAGTGATTCTGACTTTACGTCTTCAATCATCGAGATGCCCAAAAAAAAGCTAAAACGTCTACCATTTCTTCCATACTTTGGACTTTGTCTTCAGGATATTTGTTTTATCGAAGAAAGCAACCAGAATCTGACAAAAGAAGGACTTGTCAACTTCCAGAAGTTTAGTTTGATCCAGAAAGTGGTTGACTTGATAATGCAGTGCAAACAAACGACATATTCTTTTGCAGCTAACCAAGAACTTGTCGACCATTTGTTTTCTTTGTCTCCATTAAGTGAAGAAGAAGTGATTGAGAAAAGTAGGCTTTGTGAAAACTGAACAAACTTTAGAATAATCTCAAACATTTACTTCTTTCTTTCATTTTTCATTTTTTAAAAGTTGTAAATAATAAACAAAATTTTCAATCATATTTTCTCCCTTTCAAGTACAAATAAACAATTCATCTCAAAAAGAAGAGCGAAATTTATTCCTGCAAAACATGGAAAGAGTTCAATAAAAATTCTTCTCATTGAAAAAATGAGTACCTAGTAGACTTTTTAATTTTTCCATAAAGCTCAAGATAAGGAAGTAAAAATACTAGAACGTTTCTTTTAAGAAGGAAAATTGAAAATTAATTTTTTCTTTAAATAATTTTTTTCTCTTTAATCTTTCTTCAAAAAATCCAAATAGATAAACAATTTAATTAGAAAAATTCAATATAAAATTTGAATGTTTCTCAAAAATATTATATGAAGTCACCCACAAAATCTAAGAAGAGCCAAAAATTGAATTAAAAAACAATTTAGATTGAAAATTCAATTTAAAATAAATTAAAAATATTGAATCAAATGTGGTTGCATCATTTTTTTTTTTCAACAACAATAAAAACATGAACCTGAATTAGAAGCGTACAAGCACAGGGCACAAGCAGGACCACAAGATAACTCTTCTTCAACAGTCTGCAAATAATCTTTTTGAAGTTGAGGATCATTGGTGAAAGAGGTGAAAAGAGAATCAGAAGAAGGGTAAGGAGGTTTCAAATTAATATGACTAATTGGACCAAACATTTTATTTTTCACTGAAAAACACTTGCAAAAGTTTTTTGATTTGCAGCAATAACAAA
>JAMYWO010000417.1:0-29121 GCA_024220525.1 Cochliopodium minus | reverse complement strand
TGTCACAGAGACTCCCAAAAAAGAGATGTTCACCGAAGACAACACTGGTATCACTTTTTTCAATTGATTTTTATTTTTTTAATTTATTTTTTATTTTTTATTTTAATCTTTAATTTTAAATTTTAATATTTATTTTTATTTTTTTCTTTTCATTTTCATTTTTATTTTTAAATTTTATTTTTATATTTTACATTTTATTTCAACTTTATTTTCATTCAAAAATTTTATGTAAAAGAAGAAATCTGACCTTTTCTTTCACTAGATCTGTTAAGAGAGCCAGATCTATCGATTTGAACAGGAGTAGGAAGATCCTGAGAAATTTTACTCTGTTGATTTTCCATCTCGTTCAAGAGAAGGTTGGAAGGCTCCGTAAAACCATCCAACTGCTCCCTCAACAGCTGCTTCTCGTTTTCGGGAATGTTTTTGGAGGCGATGTAGTTTATGAGTGTCACTACAAACTCTTTTTGTACTTCTACCAATGAAATCACTCCCTTTTTCATATTCTCTATCTCTTGCATCTTTTAAATAAAAAAAAAAAATTAAAGTTGATTCGAATAATTAAAAATAAAAATAAAAAAATATATTTAAATAATCAAAAAAAAATTTAAAATTAATTAAAGTTAAATTAATTCGAAATCAAAAAAACATTTTTTTGTTTTTTTATTTTAAAAATGAAAACAAAAAAGTAAAAAATAAAAAAATTAAATCAAATCAACAATAAAATATTAAAATTAAAAACAAAATAATAAAAAAAACATAAAATGTTTAATTTTTGAAATATTCTTATTGTAAAATTTAAAAATATTTTTTTAAATTAATCTGATTAAAAAAATTGTTATTGTTTTAAATATTTCATTGTTTTGTGCATCTTTGGAAATTCGTTATTTTTAATAAATAATATAAGATAGAATCTGCATCTAATTAGGAAAATCATCAAGACAAACAGAAAAGAAAATTTGTTGATTTTCTTTTTTGTATATGTTTTCTAGGGGAAAAGAAAAGTAAAATTATCCTCGAAAATGAATATTAAAGTTTAAAAAAGAAATCTTTAAAAAATTTGTATTAAAAACAAAAAAAAAAAATTTAAACAAAGATATACAAATGATTATCTCATTCATGAGAATTATAACCAACATCATTTCATTATTTCCAATTATAATTTATATTAAAGATGCTTGTATGTTATTATAATTTTTATAGTTAAAAAATAATCTCTTTGTTATACTTTTATAGTGTGTAGGAATGAGATGATTTCTTGGACAAATCAGTTCAGAATGTGAATGAATAAAATATAGGTTTCAATAAATAAATAATTACCTTTAAGAAATAAATATTCTTCTCAATTTGGAACAATTCTCTTTCCTTCTCAAACAATTCTTTTTCCCTTTGAAAATTTTTATAAGCTTCAAGCTCCATCTATCAAACAAAATGAACAAAATATATCCAACAAAATTTTTTTTTTTTTTTAATCTGTGAACTGAAAGGATGGATGAATGAAAGAATATTGAAATGGTTAGCTCAAAATAATAATAATTATTCAAATAAGATCCTTTTTTTCTCATCAAATCCTGCCGAAAATATCTTTTTTTACATCAATTCTGTAAACGAGAGATCTCCCGACTAAAGGATAAGTAGCTTCAGGTGAAATGTTTCTTTCTTGAATGGCAGCATATCTTCTGTGTCTTCGAAGAGCGGTATCGTAATCTATAAAGGTGGAAATACCCTTACTTTTCATCACTTCGACGATATCCATGATCATAGAAGGTATATCATATTGTTGTAATAGTCAGAATGAAAATGAGAACCGTCGCCATACATTCCATCTCCCAAGTACCACTCCTTGTGTTTCTGCAAAGAGTAATCGATTTTCGTTTGATTGCATTCTCCTGTAATCAATAATATTACCTGATTCAATAATTCCCGAAACAAAAACTCAGTTGTTTTCGTATGGTTTAATTCTTCTAGTGAGTTTTAACGCTTCCACCAAATTCCCCTTTGTTCACAATCCAATTTAAAAAAATTTCATTTTCCAAAAGCAGTAAGTTTGTATTGGAAATTGGAAAGAATATAATTGAAATGGAAGATAAATGATATGAGATATAAGTTAATTTTTTTAATTTTATAAACAACATTAAAAATTCAAAGGGGATTTGGTATATATAATAATTAAAAACAAGATCAATTCCAATCATGTTTGTGATCGTTGACATGTTGATTCTCAAAAGGGATCAAATACTTGGATTCCTCACTTTCTTCACCAGAGAAAATGATGGCATAGATAGAAGTGAAGATGAGCATGGATATCAACAATGCTGATTGAGCTATCATGGTTGCAATAACACCAGGTTTAATTGTATTGATTTTATCAGTGAAGATGGAGTATAAATTGGATCCCAACAAAATACCTTCTACTATGGATCCTGCTATCTTTATCATAGCGTCGAATCTCAACATATAGAATCCAAATTTGGTGTTCCCCAACAACGTCCCGAAAACGAACAAGATATTGAAGAAATAGATCACTACTGCATTTACTATTTGGAGTATATTCTCCCATGTTTTGTATGTTTGGAAGGTATGATCAGCCAAATTCTAAAATTTTTGGGAAATGGAATAAAAAATAAATAAAATGAATATATATTTAAGAAAAAATATGTTTTTGAATCATTTTTTCCAATATTTGTCGTTTATTGGGATATTAGATATTATCAAGAATATATAATGTTTAAAAATATATTCTGTTGATTGATTTATTATAATCTTACTTGAGCACCTTGTGCTATTCTACTCATGTATGCCAACTATCAAAAAAATATTGTAAGAGAAATAAACTTTATCAATAATTCGATTTATATTCTTACAAATATGAATAATGCAAATGTTAAAAGTATTTTCTTTTGACCTGGAGTCATGTTTATAGTCTAATTCCTTTCAAATTTTTTTTTTATTTTTTTTATTTAATTTCTTATTTAAAAATATTCTTTGGAAAATACAAATTAACAGTGAAAAATAAAAAGAAAATGAAAAAGATATTAGGAGATTTATTGATGGAAATAAAAGATTTGGAGGATGAATTTAAAAGAGTGGAATCATTTGAACCTATATCTTTCGTTTGCAATGAATTAATATCTTTTTGTCGTGAATTCCAAGAAGAAGACCATTTTGTGGGAGGAGATTTCAAAGCACCATTAACAGGATTCTCCAAAATCTTTTCTTCAAAAAAGAATAAATCTAAAGAGAATAAGTATTTAGGAAATATTATAGGTATAATAAAAATAGATATATCAACATCATGATGAATAGATCATCTATTTCTTATTCTCTATACAACAGAAGATTTTTTATTATTTAAAAATTAAAATTCATCTTTTCAAAAGAAAATAAAAAGCAGACAAAAAAATCGAAGGAAATAGAGTCAAATTATTTGAAAAAAACAGAAAGTAAACTTCATTCTGTGATACTTGGAAGAGGTCCTTCAAGGAATCCGGTTGTAGAACAAGTTGTAAAAATTTTTTTTTAAATATTCTTATTAACATGGGTTATCTTTATTGTTAGAAAATAATTTCAGGAAATAAAGAATTAGCAGAACATTTAGAAGTTTGTAAAGAGAAGATACAAGAAATATTGATAAACATTCTGAGAATAGCTTTTTCAAGTTCAATGGTTGATACAGAATCCAAATATGTAATAGGTGATATTTTGAATGAAAAAGAAAACAAATTCAAAATAAAGAAAGAATCAATACAAAAATTGAAACATTTTTTTAAAGAAAAAATGGAAGATCTTTTTCTAAAACTCATCCACGAAGAAGAAATAAACGAGAAAAGTTTATATTTCATTGAAAGAATGGATGTAATATTGGCAGAAGACTATGCACCGACGGAATTAGACTATGTTAATCTAAAGAAGAATCCTAAGCATGTTGAAGATTTCCATTTCAAAAAGAATAACGAATTAATAAGCTCTTTAAATTATCTGAGTAGACCCTATTATTACTTCTTCGAGAATATCAACCAAATAATTTATGTAATAGATTTGAATGACTACAAGAGATATTACAAGGAGAACTACCTTCAATATTCGTTCATTTTTTTGATGGTGATGAAAGTTTTCAAAATCAACAACAAAACATATTTACCTCGTAGACTTTGCTTTTATTTACTCTCTTTTCTACATAGTAATAAGGACTTCAAAGATAATGAACTTTACTTTGAATTAACTAATTTGAAATCTCTAAAACAACATAACTTTTTTCAGAATACTACCTTCATTCTATTTTTGGACAACCATTCTTCGTTTTCCAAAAATTTGAAGTTGTATCCTTTCAGTGATTATTTCAAGAATTATGAAGGAAAAAATGATTGTGAATCTGTTATAAAGTATATCATTTCTTTTCTCGAACCCCAGGAAAGACCTTTCGTTAATCATTATTTGTGTGACATTTCTAGTAGTACCACTAATTTTCTTTCACTTTGGAACAGTCTTAAAAAGTATCATTATTATTGTGATTAATTAAAATTATTTTTAATTTTTCATATTTTCCTTTTATATTGACACAAATGATTAGGAGTTAGAATTCTGATAATTGCAAAAATAAATTTAATTTAATCAAACTCAAAGAATTAAAATTTCCTTCAAAATATGAACTTTAATATTTCAGCATGAATGTCACTATGATTGTTAATTCTACTCGTTAAAATGTTGGCCAGAAAAAAATAAAAATATATCAGTACACAAAAAATATTGAAAAATTAAATAAAAAAAATAGAAAAGGGAATAGGATATTTAATAGCTTTCCACACGAAAAAATTTAACAAATGAAGAAAATATTTTCAGGATTTGGAAAAAAGAATGACAAGGATAAAAAAGATACCAATTCTGTATCTACTTCTACCCCACCCAGCAACATCACCACTTCAATGCCTTTGAATAATACAAATAATATGCAAAAAGAAAGAGATATAAAGACCACAGTGAAGATTATATCTGAGGAAAATGTTACCAAAGAATATATGTTGCCAAATCAGATGACAGTGAATGAATTGAGAAAATTATCACCATTGGATAATCATAATGACTATATAATGTTTCATCCATCACATGGTGTTGTCCTCACTCCATATTTTCAATTGAAGAATCTCAAAACAAAAGATAATGAAGTAAAAAAAAATATATATATTTTTAATTTGATAGAATACAATGATAATCGATCGATATTCAAAATCTATTATTCAACCATTTTATAAAAATTGATAAAAAAAAATTTTGCAACGAAGATCTAAATAATATATTTTATTTTATTTATCCTTCAATAAAATTTTATATATTTTTTAATTTCTCTCAAATTTCTTGTATTAAAATTAAATTTTTTGTTTATTCATCTTTGATCTTCAAATTCTTAAAATGATTCCCTTTTATAGCTTGAATTAGAACTATTACCACCCAATCAACTCCCAGAAAGCAAAGAGATCACAACTAATTTCACATTTACAAATAAAGAAGAATTTTCAGCAAAGATTAAAGTGTATAAAACAACCATTTTGGAGGGATTACTCTTTTTATTGAGACTTCAACATCCTCAGTTCATGGCTGTGAAATGGGAGAATGCACTGTTCAAAGATTCTCAATCTAATCCTATCCTCTTGAATGATAATGTATTCGAGAAGGTAACATTCCAATTTTTTGAAAAAAAAATCAAATTGTGATTTGGGAATAATATCAAAGGATTATAAAATTCAAAATTTAACTAATTATAATTAATCAATCTGTATGAAACATCATTTATCTTGATTATCTTTCTTTTATCTTAGAATTTTATTTGTCAAAAAAGAAATTAAAATTTTTCATAGTTCCTCCTCTTTGAAATTTTTTTTTTTTAAATAATAAATCATTTCTTTTGATTCGGAAATTAATTTATCCTCTGAACAAAGTTGAACATCCACATTTTAATTCTCCATTTCGGAATATCTATTTAATAATAATGATCATCAATCTAAATGTAATAATCATTTTGTTATTTAACAATAGGATGTAATAAATGCAGTGGAACACACCAATGTAACAACATTCGCCATTATAGTGCACTACGTGGAAGAGTCCGCCAAAAAGACAATTTATTTTGCAAAGGAGAAAGTGGAGATCTCCAACATCTTTGAGGAGTGCGTCAAACATTTCCCTTCCAAGGCGGAAAGTTTTGAAGAGTACGGCATCTATGCTCCTTCCAAGGGAAAGTGGGTCGATACCGGCGCTCCTGTTTATCTTTTCATCACTTCTCTCACAGACACCACTTTCGAGTTTAGGAAAAAAACTGAACAAGAGATCAGTCAAGGGTCAGTTTTAATTTCCTTTATTATTATTTAGTTTTTTTTTTTTCATAAAATATTCATTAATTATAATTCATAATTTTTTTGTTTTATCATAAAATCTATTTAAAATTAAATCATATTTTTTTAAGTATTATTTAGATTATCAAATCTTACGTATTTGTTATTTTGTATTATTTATTTTTTTTTTTTCATAAATTTCATTTTTATTACTTTTTTAATCAATTTGTTTCAATTGTAATTATGAATATTTTATTTTTAATTTAATTTAATTTATTTAATTTATTATTCTCATTTTTTAAAAATGTTCTTTTTTTAAAAATAATAGCTTAGAGAAGGGGACAACAGAGAACAAAGAAGAAGATAACTCAGACACAGAAAAAGTGGAGGACACAGAGGAAAAAAGAGAGTTGCTCTACAAATTCAAAAGAGATCAACTCGGCCTTAAGTTGGAATCTGACTACAATGAAGAGGAAGAGAACAAAGAAAAGAACAACACTCCCAAAAGAGGACAAAAAGTTAAACCTGTTTCGGTAATCCCCCTTTTTTTTTTTTTACCCAAAATTAATTATTTAAATTAATTTCCTATTCTTTTTAATTTTATTATTTTTATTTTTTATGTTTTATGTTTTTTATTTTTATAAATTAAAGTTATTTTAAATTTAATTTACTCAATTTTTTTAATTACATTTGTTTATTATTTTTATGATTTTTAATTTTTTTTTGTTTAACTTTTAATTTAAGATTTATACTTAATTATTTAGTAAATTAAATTTTTGTTTTTTATTTTAGTAGTTTCTCATTTATTTTATGTTGTGTTATTTAAAATTTTTTTTTGTTTTTTTTTATTTCTGAAAAGGTTAACAAGAAAGACAAAGAGTTGGTGGATTTACAAAACATTTGTAACAACCTCAAAAAATACCTCAAAAGACGTCCTCCTACCGCAGAGTTGGGACAGGCCACCAACGAGAAGGGAAAACTCATCACCGCAGAAGAATTGGAGCCAACTTATCTTGACTACGAAGTTATTGAGTATTGTACTACTATCCTCGAGAAGATAGATGGTGCTTTAGACACTGAAGGTAAAAAAATAATAAAAAAAGATTTATAAAATAAAAAAAAATAACAAAAAAATCTTTAATAAAAATAAAATTAAAAAAAATTTTCAATAAAATAAAAAAAACAAAAAAAAATAAAACTATTAATTAAATTAATCAAAAAATGTGATAAATTTAAATTAAAAATATTTCATAAAAGAAAAATTAAACTTTGATTAAAAATAAAATCAAAATAATATAAAAAAAAGTTTAAAACTTTTTTTTATTTAAAAAACAAATATTGTACTTTTTTTTATTTAATTAATTTTTTATTTTTTTTTTTATTAAATAGGAATATACCGTATATCTGGAGACTCAATTTATGTAAAGTACATGTGGTCCAGTTTCGTGTTGGGAAATATCAATTTCCTTGAAAGCCCTGACCTCTCCAGCTTCAACCCCAACATAATCACTGGTGCTCTCAAACTCTACTTGAGAGAATTAAAGGATCCTCTCATCCCTTTCGAGTGCTACGAAAGGTGGATTTTTTAAAAATTTTACATTTATTTTTTTGAAGCATTATTTTTTTATTTTTCATATTTTTTGTTTTAATTTTTTTGCACTGATTTCTTTGAATTATTTTTCGACATTTATTTATTTAAATTTTTTTTTAATCATTTTTTTTGTTAAAATTTAAAATTTTATTTATTAGATTATTTTTATTTTTATATTTATTTTTCATTTTTTGTTTTAATTTACTTTTTTATTTTATTTTTATTTTTCATTTTTAAATAATTTTTAAAGTTTTTATTCTTCATTATTTTTTTTTCATTTTTTTTATTTTTTCTCTTCAGATTCATCAATGCTATTAGAGAATCCAACAATGTGGAAAACATTGTCCCTGTTTTTAAAGAGATTGTTCAAAGTTTGGATCCTATCGTTCAACATTCTCTCTATTGCCTTTGTAAACATTTAAAGGTAAAGTTATTTTTATTTTTTATTTTTTTTTTCATTTTCAATTTTCCATTTTTTATTTTTTTATTTTTTAATCTATTTCATTTTTTTATTTTTTTCCATTTTTTTATTTTCCATTTTATTTTTTGTTTGTTTGGATTTTGTTAATTTTTTTTTTTAAATATTTTTATTTTGATTTTTATATTTCATTTTTGATAATTATTTTTTCATTCAATTTCATTTTTTATTAATTTTATTTTTATTTTATCTTTTTATTTTTTTATTTTTATTTTTCGAAACAATAAAGGTGGTAGTTACACACGAAGAAGAAAACAAAATGAACTACGAAAATGTGAGTATCGTTTTCGGTCCCACTACCATGCGCCCAAGAGTGGAAACCATGGACACCATGATGGACAACCCTCTCAAATGCCAAGTCGTCTCCATCCTCGTAAAGAAAAATAAATATTTTGTTATCGTTTTATTTTTTATTTTTATTTTTATTTTTTTGTTTTCATTTTTTTTATTTTAATTTGATTTTTTGATTTAATTTTTTTTATTTTTGATTTTAACATTCATATTTTTTAATAATTTTTATAAAATTAAACTCTTTTTTAACTTTAATTTGATTTTTTAATTTCCTTATTTTTTATTTTTATCAAAATTTAAAAATTTTTTATTAAATTCTATTTTTTATTTTTTATATTTTAATTTTGTCATCATTTTATTTTTTATTTTTATTTTTATTTTTTTGTTTTAATTTTTTTTTATTTTAATTTAATTTTTTGATTTAATTTTTTTTATTTTTGATTTTTACAATCATGTATTTTTTAATAATTTTATAAAACTAATTGTATTTTTTTGACTTTAATTTTAATCTGATTTTTTAATTTCCTTATTTTTTATTTTTTATTTTTGTTAAAATATTTTTATTTATTTTTTTATACTTTTTTATTTATTTTTATAAAAATTTTTAAATTTTTTATTCATTTTATTATTTATTTTTACTTTTCATATATTTTTTAAATTGACTTTCGACATTTTTATTCCATTAATTTTTTTTTCTTAGGTCCAGCATTATGAGACAATTTTTGTAGATTTGAAGGAACTTCCTCCCAAAGGATCTCGCAGCTTGGCACCCATTGATCCCAAAAAATTAAAAACTAAAGAAAAAAATAAAGGTAAAATAAAAATAAAAATAAAAATAAATTATTTTTTTTATTTTTATTTAATTTAATTTTGATTTTCTATTTTTATTTTATTTAATTTTAAATTAATATTGTTTTTTTTAATTATTTTTAAATTGATTTTTTTTTTTTTTTTGATTATAGTGAGCTTGGTCATGAAGAAAACCAACCAAAAGAAAGGAAGCAACAATGACAGTTTGGGCAACATCGAGGAACAAGAAGAGCAAGATGATTCTTCAAGTGGTGAAGAAAAAGCAAAGAAAAAAGTAAAATAAAATTAATTTAAAAATAAAAATTAAATGAAAAAAATTAAAAAAAATGAAAATTAAATTAAAAAATTAAAAAAGTTAAATGAAAAAAATTAAAATAAAATTAATTTAAAAATAAAAATAAAATATTAAAATAAATTAAAAAAAATGAAAATTAAATTAAAAAATTAAAAAAGTTAAAAAATAAATGAAAAAAATTAAAAATTTTTT
Organism: Cochliopodium minus; assembly: GCA_024220525.1. Lineage (NCBI taxonomy): Eukaryota > Discosea > Himatismenida > Cochliopodiidae > Cochliopodium > Cochliopodium minus. The sequence continues at coordinate 19,141 of JAMYWO010000417.1, read as the reverse complement.
TTTTTTAAAAAAGGATAAAAGAGTTGATATCAAAAAAGTAAAAAATAAAATAAGTGCGAAAAATTATGGGGAGATCATGTCTGCTTTTGACACAGAAGAGGTGAATGGCGCCATCATGATCTTTCTCAACAAGTACGACGAGGATCCCAAAGCTTTTTCCAAATATGTTTCCAAGAACCAATCTTCTGATCACTTGTTGAACATTATTGTAAAATTATCAAGGTAAATTGAATTTTTTTATATTTTATCAATTAAATTTTATTAATTAAATTTTTTAATTTTTTCATTATTATTTTCAATTAAAATTTTTTTTTTTTTTAATTATTTTTTAAATAAAAAAAAAGAAAAATCCATTCAGAACATACTGACAAAAAGAAAGTTTCTTCTCCTAGAAACGAAGATAAGATCTTGGAAAATACTGAAGGATCTCCTAACAAGGAAAATTAAAATACAATCTTCCATTAAAAAAAAAAAAATTGTCTTTTATATTATATAATCAAAAATATATCAAAATGAAAAAAAATAAAAAATAAAAAATAAAAAATAAATTTTTATTTTTCTTCTTTTTTGTTTAAAATGAATTCCAACTTTTCTTTGTAATCTTTCTCTTGTTGAATCCTCATCTGATTTATCCTCGCAGAAATAATCAGATTGATATGAGAAGAATACATCTCCTGTATCAAAGAAAGCTGAGAAGGACTTAATTCATTGTACATTTCTGCATTTAACAAATGAATGGGTTCTAATGCTAAATTCTCAGAGGTGCTGTCATAGTTGTTGATATTTTTCTGTATTTTTTCGTATTTCTCACTAATTAGCTTCTCGTTTTCTAGTTCTTTTTTCAATGATTCCATCTTTTTGTTTAAACGAACAATTTTCTCTTTCAAAATTTTTTTTTCTTTGTCATCATTCAAAATGTTATGTTCAATTTTAATTGTGTTGGTGTTATTATTTGTGTCATTAACAATCTTTTTTTGGATTTTATTTACATTTTTATTGTTTTTCTTATTTTTGTTATTATTCCCTATTAATTTTTTAGAGTTTTGAAAAGCTTCAAGTTCAGTTTTCGTCCAAATGTCCTGCAATAAACTCATAATTTTGTTTACAATTTCATTTTTCTCCTTTTTTTCACCAAAATATTTCTTAGCATAATCCAACAAATTATGATTTTCATTATTCAAAACAGTGATATCCATCCCATTCTTATACAATTCAAACAAAATTTCATAAGAAGAAAAATTAACACATAAAAAAGAGGGAGTCAACCCTATTTTATTTTTCTAAAAAAAAATAAAAAATTATTAAAAAATTATTAAAAAATGGATTCATTATTTTTTTTACTTTATTTATCAATATTTTTTTCTTCTCTTCTCCATAATTTTTGTTTAGGGCTTGGAACAAAGGAGAAACGAAAGAGGGTTTGGCATGAGATGATATAAAATGTAAAATATTGTTCCCTTGTTTATTTTGTATCACTAAATCTGCTTTTTTATTCTTTTGCAAAATTTTTTTTTTAAAAAAAAAAGATTAAAAAAATATTTAAAATTCATTAAAATTATTTACAATTAATTCTAAAAATATTTCCAATTCACAGTTGATTGGAGATATTAGGAGAGGTGTGTCCCCATTTTTATTTTTCAAGTTGATATCTGCTTTTTTCTCCAACAGAAAGTTGGCGAGAGAAGTGTTATTTTTCTGGAAGAGACAAATGTGAAGAGGAGTGTTTTTGATACCTAAAAAATTTAAAAGTTTTTAAAATTATGAACAGAAATTAATAAAAAAATTATTTTTCAAAATTTGTTGAAGAATATTAAAATGAAATTAAAAGAAAAATGTATCAAAGAAGTTTTAAAAAATATTTGTTAGAAAAAAAATGATTAAAAATGAGACAATATTTTTTTTTCAGAAAATTAATTATCTAATTAAAGGATGTGCTAAAATATTAAATAAAAAAAGTTTTTTTATAATTTTATGATATTCAACCTTTTGGCCCTCTTTGATCATTGATATCACATTTTTTATCCAAGAGATATTCTATGAATTCTATATCTTGTGATTTGATTGCATAATGGATGAGATATCCTTCCTTGGAATTATCTATCAATTCATTCACATCACATCCACTCTTCTCTATCAATTCCTTTGCTTCCTTTGTTTTATTATTCAAAGCTATTTTATTGGCAAAATAAAAAAAAAATATAATTCGAAATATTTTGAAGGATATTGTATCATTCTTCAATTTAAAACTTTATATTACCCAATTCAATCAGATTATGGGTAAAAAAGGGATCCATTTTTTTATTTATATTTAATTAATTTTCTCTTATTTTTTTTATTTTATCTTTACAAAAAAAATAGGTTGAAATTTTATTTTGACACCAATATTATGACTTTCCGTACAAGTTCTTCTCTAAATTATCCTTTTTCCATCCTTTTGCACAGTGGTCATTAGTTTTATTTTTTTAATTATTTATCACTTCACCATTTTTTTTAATTCCATTTGAAAGTAAGATAGTCAAAGTTTTAAAGACCAGTCAACGATTTTTAAATATTTTATCAAGTTTTTATTGTAAAATAATGATTCCTTCACTGGATAAATTGTTTTCTTGTAAATATTTTGAAAGTTCTTTTGAAAAAATCAAAGTTTTAAAATATATTAAATTTAAGAATTAGAAAAATAAAAAAAATAAAAAAAAAATGAAGACAAAAAAGTTAAAGTTGTTATTCTTTTTGATATTGATGATTGAAATTTTTTGTGTTGATGTTTTTGTATCTCAAAATGGAAATGATACAGTGGGATGTGGAACCATTCAACAACCATGTGCAACTCTCCAATACTCAATAGATCTCTATGAACAAGCAAATATCATCATTCAATCCAATTTAACTTTTAATCAACCTTTATTTGTAAATAATAAAATCTTGAATTTGAATTCTTCGATTGGGAATTCAGCCATACTTGCAGCAGAGAATGGATTTGTTATTTCTTTCAATTCAACCTTAAATTTCAAGGATTTTTCGATAAAGGCGAATTCTTTTCTAATTTCTTCAAATGAATCAACAATTAAATTCAATAATCAGGATTTGGGAGGTGGTTCTTTCAATACTCATCTTTTCAACTTCAATTCAATTGGAAATACTTTGGTACTCCAAAATGTGATCTTTTCCGAAAATCTTGAAGTGGATGGATCCTTTATAAATGGATATAATCTTACAATATCAATAATTGGAACAACTGCAAAGAATATAATAATAAATGGAGAAAATTCCTTCATAAATCTTGAAGAACAAGGTGAGGAGAATAAAATTTCAAAAAAAAAAAAATTTTTTAAAAAAATTTTAAATTGAAAATCCCTTTTTTAAAAAAATAAGGATATTTGTTGATGAACAATTTCAAATTTCAAACAATTTCTCTTTCGGAAACACCATACATAAGAATCAACGCAAACCCTGATACTTTGGACAACATCGTCTCCATATCAAACAGCGACATGAAAAACATTCTAAACGTGACACATCTAATAGAATCCAACAACACGAACATAAATCTCCAAAACTTAACAGTGAACAACCAAGTTTCAAAACCTTCTCTGTTTTCATTCAAGTCGACATACATGACCATTCATCAAATAGAGATTTTCTTTTCTCGTATAACTTTCGATTCGATCACCACTGTTCCTTTTGAAACTAGTCTCTTTGCGAACAGCAAGTCCCTTTTAAACTTGACAGAAACCAACTTTACAAATCCAATCTTGCCTGATGACATTCCATTGCTTGGATTCGTTAATTGGTAGCTTCAAAAAAATTTTTTTAAATTTTTTTTCAATTTTTTTTTATTTTCATTTTTTTTCTATTTTTTTTTTTAGGTGTCCCGTCAATATTTTTGTTAGTTCTTGTGTTTTCAGTGGGCTCAAAGGTCCAGCTATCTCTTTGTTTCCTTCCGAAAATACCATCTGTGAATTTCAAGGACCCAACAATATTAACATAACTAAATCTCGTTTTTATCATTTAAGTGCTTCAAAAGGTTTTTTACTTTCCAAATGTTTTTTTATAATTCTTACTTGAAATTCTTTTTTATATTGGATTTTAAAAAATTGATTTATTTTTTTTATTTTTTTTATTTTTTTTTTTATTTTTTAAATTCCATTATTTTATTTCAAATTTTTTAATTCAAAATTTTAATTAAAGGAACCGCTTTTATGCTTGATTTACCTATGGACATACTCCTCTCAATCATGTCTTACCAAAATGATTACTTTAACAATTCTGTAAGCACGGATGGAGGTGTCGTCTACATCAATTCCTCCACTTCTTCTGTTACCTTTTTGAGTGTTTCTGATTTATTCCAAAACAATCGCGCGGGAGGTAATGGAGGTGTGTTTTATGTTAAAGGAGTCAAATCTGTTTCTTCTTCCCTTTCTACTTTTTACAATAACTCCGCTAATCAGAATGGAGGTGTTATTTATGTAATTTTTTTTTTTTTTTTGTATTTTTTTTTATTTCAAATTTTTAATTTCAAATTTTTTATTTCCAATTTTTTATTTTTTGATTTTTTTTTCAAATTTTTTATTTCAAATTTTTTTATTTTAGTCTCACAATACAGTCGGAAAAGGAACATTAGATGGAACTACGTTCATTAACAATTATGCTTCGCTAAGTGGGGGTGTAGTCTACGCCAACGGTTCTGTATACAGCATTGAAAACTCTCTCTCAGAAAATAATGTTGCTTCATTATTAGGTGGTCATTTTTATACTGCATTCTCTTGTTTGTTTTTCAAAAATTGTAAGAATTTTTTTTTTTTTCATTATTTATTTTTCAAATAATTTTAAAAAATTTTTTAAAGAAATTCTTTTTATTTTATTTAATTTTCTTTTTTATTAAATTATCTTTGAAGCCAATCTGAAAAAGGGATCTGCAATGCTCGGAGGGATTATCTATTCAAAATATTCCTACTTGGATATCAACAACAGCAATTTCTCCGATTCGACTGCAATAAAAGGGGGAATCGCTTATGTTGAAAGTGGCCCTACCACCATCATTTTTTGTTATTCTTCAGCAAAAAACTCATATGCTTCTTTTGGAGGAGCATTTTATATTGAAAAAATCTATTGTAAAAAAAAAATTTTAATTTATAATTTCAATTAATTTTTAAAATTATTTTTTTTTTATTTTTTTTATTTTTTTATTTTTTATTGTAGATACTGACTTTTTGGTTTCATCCAGTTCTTTCTTAAATACTTCTGCTCATTATGATGGAGGAGCTATTTGGTCAGAAGTTCCTATAAATTCTGGTGGAAGTAATTATACAGAAAACAAAGGTTAAAAATTTTTTTAATTTTTTTTTTTTAATTTTTTTCAAATTAATTTATTCAAAAATTAATTTTTTTAATAGCGGGGAGATTGGGAGGAGCTATTTATGTACAGAACTCCAAATCAAACAGATTCAGTCTTGATTACTTTGAAAAAAATTTCGCTAAACAAGGAGGTGCGTTTTATTTTAACAATGTCACCGCAAGTTTGAACCAAGAAAATTTGATCAACACCACTTTTCAATCTGTTTATTGTAATCATTCCAAAGTTGATGTCAGTTCATCTGTCATCCCTTCTTTCAACTGTCAAAATTGTAGTTTTACTGGTCAAGCTGTTGTTTGTGCTGTTGTTAAACCTCCTCTACCTTTTTGGGTTTGGATTTTGGTTGCAGGATTTTCTCTCTTGTTTGTAATCATTATTTCTGTTTCTGTCTTTGTTTATCGTAAGAAAAACAGAGGTTATGAGACCATTCAAAGTTATTAAAACTACTTTTAAATAGAATCTTATCAAATTAATTGGTTTTTTAAAGTTTTTATCAAAAGTTTTTTTTTTGGAATATTTTTTTCCATTTAATAATTTGAAAGTTCTTTGGAAAAATCAAAGTTTTAAAATTTAATAAAAATAAAATATTAAAATATAAAATATAAAATATTAAATTAAAGAAAAATGAAGACAAATAAGTTAATGTTTTTCTTTTTGATATTGATAATTGAAATTTTCTGTGTTGAAGATGTTTTTGTATCTCAAAATGGAAATGATACAGTGGGATGTGGAACCATTCAACAACCATGTGCATCTCTCCAATACTCAATAGATCTCTATGAACAAGCAAATATCATCATTCAATCCAATTTAACTTTTAATCAACCTTTATTTGTAAATAATAAAATCTTGAATTTGAATTCTTCGATTGGGAATTCAGCCATACTTGCAGCAGAGAATGGATTTGTTATTTCTTTCAATTCAACCTTAAATTTCAAGGATTTTTCGATAAAGGCGAATTCTTTTCTAATTTCTTCAAATGAATCAACAATTAAATTCAATAATCAGGATTTGGGAGGTGGTTCTTTCAATACTCATCTTTTCAACTTCAATTCAATTGGAAATACTTTGGTACTCCAAAATGTGATCTTTTCCGAAAATCTTGAAGTGGATGGATCCTTTATAAATGGATATAATCTTACAATATCAATAATTGGAACAACTGCAAAGAATATAATAATAAATGGAGAAAATTCCTTCATAAATCTTGAAGAACAAGGTGAGGAGAATAAAATTTCAAAAAAAAAAAAATTTTTTAAAAAAATTTTAAATTGAAAATCCCTTTTTTAAAAAAATAAGGATATTTGTTGATGAACAATTTCAATTTTCAAACAATTTCTCTTTCGGAAACACCTTACATAAGAATCAACAACTACAATACCCCAACGTACAACCAAGCAAAAAATGGAATTTTCTTAACTAATTCCAACTTGTCGAACAACATCCAAAACGCAACGCATTTAATAGAATCAACAGATACAAACATATACTTTCAAGATATAACAATGAATTCAAAAGTAACAAGTCCTACATTGTTTTCTCTTCAATCTTCTAGTTCATCAAAAGTTTTCAATGTCAACTTTAATAGCTGCATTTTTGGTATAATCTCTTCTGTTCCTTTTGAGAGTGATCTTTTTGTCAAAAGCAATCTCGTTTTAAATATCAATGGAACTAAATTTACTACAAATAATTTACCCAATGATACTCCTTTGTTTGGATTCGTCAATCAAGTTATAATTTTTTTTTTATTTTTATTTTTATTTTTTGTTTTCATTTTTATTTTAATTTTAATTTTAATTTTAATTTTAATTTTAATTTTAATCTTAATTTAATTTTATTTATTTTTAATTTTATTTAAAAAAAAAATCTTTATAGTGCCCCATTAACATTTATGTCAATACAAGCTTGTTTACAGGACTCAATGGACCTGCCATCTCCTTATTTGAATCAAATATTACATGTCTTTCCCCTTCACAGCACTTTATTGAAGTATATAACTCCAATTTCGAAAAAAATCGTGCTTCGAAAGGTAAAAGAAAATTTACCATTTAATCTATTAATTATTATCTTTTTTTTCGTTTTTTTTTATTTTTTTATTATTTTTTAAAAAAAAAAATGAAGGTTCTGCTTTTTCATTGGTAATTCCAGGAATTCCTTTAACATTAGTTTCGAAAAACAACAAATACAATCTCAACACTGTAAGTTCAGATGGAGGAGTAATATATTTAATTGCTTCAAACAAAATCTCCACGTTCGAAATCGTTTCGGACACTTACTCTGACAATTCCGCAGAAGGTAACGGAGGTGTCTATTTTATACAAGGTCTTAAATCTGTTTCATCTTCTTTTTCTAAATACACAAATAATTCTGCTGTTCTAAACGGAGGTGTTTTTTATGTAAAAAATTTTTTTTTTGTGAAATCAATTTTTCTTATTTGTGAAATCAATTTTTCAATTTAATATTTCTTTTTTGTTAGTCAGATTTAACATACCAAAAAAATTTGTTTAATAACACATTTTTCTCGAACAATTCTGCATCTGTGAGTGGAGGTATAGGCTTTGCGAACAATTCTGCCTACGAAGTAGATTATTCTTCTCTTTTAAATAATAAAGCAGGAGTTTCTGGTGGTTCTTTTTACGTTGAAAATTCTTGTTTGTATTTGAATTATGGTAAAAAATTTTTTGTTAAAATTGAAAAAATTGGTTTATTTTTTAAATTAATTTTTATTTTAATTTTAATTTTAATTTTTTTTTAATTTATAATTTGATTGATTTGTAATTATTGTTTCAAATTTTAAAATTTTATTTATTTATTATTTTTATTTCAAATTTTTATTTTAATTAATTTTATTTATTTATTTTTACTTCAAATTTTTATTTTAATTTATTCTTATTTTTTCAATTAATTTTCTTTTATTTTAAATTATTTTAATTTTAATTTTTATTTATTTTTTTAATTAAAAAAAAGTTAATCAAACTCAAGGATCAGCACCATTTGGGGGAGTAGTTAGGTCAATGCATTCTTATTTCCAGATTCAATTCAGCAACTTTACCAAGTTCTCTGCCCTCAACGGAGGATTGGCTTATATTCAAAAAGGAATGACCCAGTTCTTCGTTTCCTCTGCCACTGAAGGAAGAGCTTCTTATGGAGGTGCTTTTTATGTTTTTGATTCAACACAAGGTAAAAACAAAAAAAAACAAAAAAATCAAAATCAAAATCAATTTAATTAAAAAAAATTAATTTTATTCAAACACTAAAATTAAAACAAAGGAAAATTTTTTTAGTTTTTCCTTTTACATTAAATTTTTTCATAAAATAAAGTTGTAAATTAATATCCGTTAACAAAATTTTGGAAATTTTCATTATTGATTTAATTAGAGATTTTCAAAATTTTACTAGGGATGTCCAAAAATATTACAACAGTTTAAATTTTGTTAGTAAAAATATAATATCCGCTAACAAAGTTGTAAAATTTGGACATTTCTAAAATTTTACCATAACAACTCAAAAATTGTTACCAATAAATTAATGTCCATACAAAGTTATAAATTTTGCACATCTAATTATTTATTTTTATTTTCCTATAATTTTAAAAAATGAATTAAAAATTAATTCACTTTTTTTTTAAAAAAAATTTTAAAAAAATTTTTTATTTTCAGCATCTATTTCTATTACAAGCAGCTCTATATCACAAACAGAAGCAGTTTTCGATGGAGGAGCAATCTGGTCATCTATACAGACCAATTCGTTCTCCACAAGATACATTGAGAACAAAGCAGGGAAAAATGGAGGGGCTATATTTTTGCAAGGGAACATCACGGGCAACTCTTTCTTCCATGATTTTTTTGAAAAAAACTCCGCTAAACAAGGAGCTGCGTATTATTTTAACAATACCACTCTTAGTTTGTCAGGCGTAAAATTCAGTAATGAATCTTTTCAATCTGTTTATTGTTATCATTCGATGGTTGGTATTTACAATTCTGTTCTTCCTAATTTTAATTGTCAAAATTGCAGTATTGCTGGCCAAAAGGTTCTTTGTGTGGGAGAATCCCCTCATTTGAAGTACTGGGTTTGGATTTTGGTTGGTGTGGGTGCAACTCTTTTGTTTGCCCTAATTTTTCTTACTTTTATTTGCATCTTAAGGAAGATAAAAAACAAAAGTGGTTATCAAGTTATTCAAAATTAAAATAAAAAATGGATTTTTTATTTCGATTTTTTTATTTGAATTCTTTATTTAGAAAAAAAAAACTTGAATGGTTTTGATCCAACAACCTTGTTTGATAAATTTGGATCATTCTTTTTTGCATTAAAAATTAAAAGGGAAGATAAAGAGATTTCTAATCATCGTGTTAAATTTCATAAAATGGAGGTCCCTTTCTTAATAAATTATTTTTTTTTGTTCAAAAATAAAAAATAAAAAAAGCAAAATGGTTTTGCTTAGAAGAAAACCAAAAACGTGTATTGCGGAGATTATAGTTTCCATTTTTTGCGCATTCTTTTTTATTTTGGGAATTTACTCTATTTTTTACGGATTTTACAACTCGAGTATTCACATTGGACTAGGGTTTTTGGCGATTATAGCTTCACCTGTTATCTTTATCAAACTTTTCAGTGACATGATAAGGAAACCAGACTCTGTTTTTTATCAAGAAATGCATTAAAAACTTCAACTAGCAAACATTAATATCATAAATGAACCTTCTATTTTGGCTTGAAATTTGATCAATTTAATTAAAATCTTTTATTTCTTTTTAAACTTTAATAGATGAAGAAATAACTTTGGTTTTTTGTTCATGTTCTGAGAAAATGATATCCCATCAAAAGAGATCCTATATTTTAAAATTGAAAATGAGTTTTAAAAAAATAAAATAATAAAAAAAATATTGAATTGATCAATCAAAACAGTTTTTTTTAAAGCATCTATAACCAATAATGAATTCTAGTGAAGAAAATGAAAGCGATATCGAATCTGAAATTGAGGATGACGATGATGATGAAGAGAACAGTGATGAAGATGATTTGATGGGATCGCAACAAATGAAATTTGGATTGTCAAAACTAGATATCCTCAAAAGAAGGGTATAATTTGCTTGGCTTATATGAAATTATATCAACTCAAGATAATGATTAGAATATAACAACCTTTCAATCATATTATTTAAGGGAATTTTTATAATACAAATTTCTTTTATATCAATAGAATAGAAACATTTTAATAACATTAATGAACTTCCATAATGGTTGAATATTGAAAAATATAATTTTTTTTTTTTCACTGAATAGAAATATTTCTTTTAAAATTTTTTTTGAAACTCATTTTCATTTTGATATCAAACAAGGCATTGTATGATAGACACAATAATCAAGCCAAACAAAAGAAATTGAATTCTGGAAAATATGACGACGAATTAGAGGCATTATTCTACGTATCTTCATCATGTAATTGGTTGGATGAAGAGGAAGCACAAGCAAGAGGGGTAATTTCAAAATTATAAAAGAAATATCAAATAAGAGATGGAAAAGAAATGTTATTAATCTTTCCAAAATTAATTTATTTCTTTTTTTATTTTCAGAAAATTCAAAACTCTAAAGATTACTTATCAATATCAAAATCTTGAAACATTGTTGAATGTTTCCTTTATACATCTGAATAAAAAATTTTTGATTATTATTTTTGAATTTAAACTATTTAGACATGTCCAAAATTTACAACTTTGTTAGCGGATATTAATTTATAACTAACAAATTTTGAACTGTTGTAAAGTTTTGAACATCTCTATAAACTATTAAAACTTTGAGGTGGAAATTTTCATTTTTTTCACAATTGAATTAATTTTTTTCCAGTTTTTAATTTATTTTTTAATATATTTTTGATTTATTTTGAATTTTTTTTTTTCCAAATTTTTATCGAAAACTTGTTTAATGAAATTTTCATTTACAGATTGATCTCCAATCGGATGTTTTGATCGGAATAAAATTTTCAGGAGCTAAAATATACATGCATTCATATCCCACAGTCTCCATCAGACAAACCAAAAACAGAGAGTTAGACGAAATCAGGGAAAACGACATCCACGTCTTTGGTTTGACTTGGCCTCTGGAAGAAAGAGTCAAAAAATACATCGAATCTAACTTTGAAAAATGGAATAAACAGTGTATTGATGATGAAAATGAGTTATGGAAAATATGTGAAGGAGTTGATGGATTACACCATTTTTTGGGTACAATTTTTTTTTTTTTTGATTTTATGACTGTTAATGATTTTTTTGATTTTATTGTTAATTTTTTTTTAATATTTGTTTAATTTTCAAAAATTAATTTTTTTTTTTTGCCAAATAATTTTAAATGATTTAAAATCTTTCATATTATTTGTCAGATAATTTTCTTTTTTAAACATAAATTTTCTTTTGATATTCTCAAATAGACATGCTTGGTTCGACAAATGTTTCGGAAATAGACAAAATAATGTACGCCCTGATTCTCAAAGACAACAAAGGAGACACCATGCAAGCACTCAGCGTCGCCAACTCAAAAAAGAAAGACAATTATAAAAAAGAAGCCGAAAAAATCCACAAAAACCTCGACGAGAACCTCAAAAAGTCCAACATTTTGATTCTTTTGACAGACTTCGTCAAACAGAGCATCAAGGACATCACTGGGGAGTGTCTCATTTGTGGAGACAAGCAGCAGGTCGTTTTGTTCAAACCTACCATTTGTGAGAAGATGCTTTGCAGTTTTTCTTTCTTGAATTTGGGTTTGGGTTTGGATATAGAAAGTGAGGTAATCATTTTTTTCCATTAGCAATTTTTTTTAGGAAATTTTTTTCAAAATAATTTTTTTTCAAAATAATTTTTTTTCAATTATTAATTTTTTAAAATTTAATTTTTAGATAAGATTCTCTCCTATTGTTGTAGATTTGTTGATAAGTTTGACTTACGCAGGAGCATATGGTAAATATTTTGATCAGAAAAAAAAATTTTATTAAATTCTTTTACTTTTTCATTTATTTTTTGTAACTTTATTATTTTTTATTGAATTCTTTTTATTTTTTATTTTTAAATTCTTTCAATTTGTTATTTTTTAATTTTTAATTTTTTATTTTTTTATTTTTTTTATTTTTTAATTTTATAATTTTTTAATTTTTTCAGGAAGAAAAGATCATTTTTCACCTTTTCCTGCAATCGATGAAAAAGTTACAGAACCAAATCAAATAGGAGAAATCGTCAAAAAATTCCCCAACTTGAAAGTGATGGGAGAATTCATCGTCAAAAAGTCTTTTGCCTCCTCCATGAAAGAGTTAGATTTGACCGCCAACAACGTCTATCGTTTGTTGAGATGGATTATCACTTCTAACAAGTGTCATCTTGCCTTTGTCCCAAAAGAGGTAATTTTTTTTTCATTTTTTTTATTTAGTTTTATATTATAATATTTATTTTATTTTTTTAATATTTTTTTTTTTATTGTCATTATTATTTCTATTAATTTCATTTTAATATTTATTTTGAATTTTTTTATTTTTTTATTTAAATTATTTCATAATTAATTTTATTTTAAAATCTTTTTTTTTTTTTATTGTCATTATTATTATTTCGATAAATTTCAATTGTTTTTTCATATTCCATTAATTATAATATTTATTTTGAATTTTTTAATATTTAATAAAGTTCAATTATTTTTTTTTATCACTATTTTTTAAATAAAATTATTTTTTTTATTTTAACTTTTTAGTTGCACTTTCCCAATATGGACACTGACCTCCAATTCATATTGAAATCAACTCCACCAGAAAAAGAAAAGAAATTTCGTGAATTAAAAGAAGAATATGGGTCTTTTTATGGGTAAAGAAAAAAAAAATTTTTAATTTTATTGATATTTTTTATTTTTTTATTTTATTTTTTATTTTATTTTTTATTTATTTAATAATTTATTATATTTTTAATATTATTGATATTTTTTATTTTATTTTTTATTTTTTTATTTTTTATTTATTTTTATTTTATTTTTTTATTTTAGTAATTTTTATTTTTATTTTTTTATTTATTTTTCATTTTTATTTTAATTTTGTCAATTATTAATTTTTTTTGAAAGATTTCATGGATCTCCTATTGGAAACTGGCACTCCATTTTAAGAAATGGCCTTACTAACAAAGCTTACGCTCAAGCATTTGGTCCTGGTATTTATTTGGCAAGAGATGGTAAATCAAAAAAAAAAAAAAATTTATAAAAAATAAAATTAAAAATTAAAAATAAAATTAAAATAATTAAAAAAAAATAAAAATATAAAAAAAAAAATAAAAATTAGCTGCTACATCTGTTGGTTATTTGTACAGAGGTGGTATGGGTAGTGGTACTTCTAATTGGCCAGGTTCAGACATTGGAACAACTGATCTCAAATGTATGGCAATGTGCGAAATTATTGATTGGTAAAAAAAAAGAATAATTTTGTAATTTAATATTATTTTATTTTATTTTATTTTTTTTTAATTTATTTTCAAAAAAAATTTTTATTTTATTATTTTTATTTTTATTTTTTATTATGTTTATTTTTTCTCTTCATTTCAGGTCTTCAAAAGAGAAAAGTCAACATTGTAGGGGTGACGTCCACAAAATTGGTTGTCATCACAACAAAAGTTCTCCTTATATTCGTGTAGAAAATGATAACTTGCTAATTACAAGAGTAAAAAAATAAAATTTTTCATATTTTATTTTATTTTATTTTATTTTATTTGATATTTTATTAATTTTTATTTCATTTATTTTATTAATTTTTATTTAATTTATTTTATTTATCAAATTTATCAAATTAATTTTACATTAATTTTATTTTGTTTTATTTGTTTTATTTATTTTATTTTGTTTAGTTTTTCTTTGTATGGAACAAAACTACCAATCCTGTTGTCACTTTTGTCGCAGATACCAATTCTTCTCTCATCCAAAAAACAATAGAGAAGCTCACCTCTTCCAAAAAACATTATTAATTTGGATTTGGCTTCATTGTTTAAAAAAAAAGAAAAATAAAGAACAAAATTGAAACCATTCTTTTCATTCCTTCGTTCTATTTTGTTTTTTATAAATTAAATATTTAAATATAAACAAAATAAGATTAAAAAAATAAAAAAAAAAAATGAATAGGAAATCAAAATTGGTTTCATGTAAAGAATGTAAAAGAGACTCCAAACAAAGTTGTAAATTCGTAATATCTATTCATGAATTGAAAAATTATAATATTTATTTCAAATAAAAGCCTAAAATAGAAAATCATCAGACATACAATGAAATATCTAATGATAAAGAAGTAAATATATAATTTGCAGATAATTTTAATATTAATCTTGATCAATAATAGATTGTGATAGAGGAAAATATAAAAAAAAACATAAAACGAAAAATGAAAATATAGATGATATGAACACAAAGCTCAGAGATAAAGAAGAAGCAGGAAGAATTTTTGCTCGTCTGTACAGTGGCCCAGAGTTTGAATTGATCAAAAAAGAAAATAATTTTTATGCAGACAAAACAGATTTTGTAAAGATCTTGTCAAAAGGTTACAAAGCAATGAGTTATTTTGGTATTCCAAGAATAGGTATCTAAAACTTTAATTATTATCTATTTTTAAAAAAATTTTATTATTTTAAATAAATTTTTTATGATTTTTTATAAACTTTGAAGGGAAAACGTTGAGGATGAGTGTTTTAAAAGAATTTGTTGATGTATCAAATAGAGGTGAACCTTTCAAAAGACTTTTCTCCGGATTGAAAGCAGAAAAAATTGCGTTGGATGAAGACATGAAGCAACATGTTACTAATTATCACGTTTTGGCTTTGGACTTTGCTTCGATAAGTTTTGAAACGTTTGAAATAGATATGCACTATCATTTTGAACTTTTTTGTAAAGATTATAAATTAGATATCATCGACCAACTCAATATTAATTCTCCCAATAAATCTTTAAAAAAGATTGTTGAATATGTTTACAATGTGAAAAAAGGGAAGTTTTTTTTGATGATCGACGAATTTGATTCTCATTTGACGAGGAATGTTCTTTCCAATCTCACTTCTCTCTCCAACTTTAAAGAAAGTTTGTCTTCTGTTGATCCATTGAAAAAGAAAATTAGCAAGTTCGCTTCTTGTTTCAAAAGTTTGGCGAATAAACCAGGCATCTCCGTCATCATCGCAGGAATTTTCACAACCTCCTTGCCTGATTTCTCAATCTTCAATATGTGTCAATCTATAACTAATGAAGATATTGTTATATCGACTAATGGCTTGAATCTTGTTGACTTGGAATTTGCACTGAAAGAAGCAAGAAAATTAACCGGCGAAAACGAAATCACGAAGAAAGAAGATGCCTTTCTTCTCCTCTTCATGTCTTTTTTCTTTAATGGGTACTGCTTTGATAAAAAACATAATGAGCTTAATAGCGGTGCTGGTCCAATCTTCAATCCTATTCTTTGCATTGGTTTTTTGGCCAAATATTTTGGAGGTAAAAAAAAATTTTTTTTTGTTTATTTATTTATATTTATTTTTATTTAATTAGATTTTAATTTATATTTTATTTTATTTTATTTATTTATAATTATTTTTATTTGATTTTTTTTATTTGTTTCTTAATTTTTTAACTAATTTTTCTATCTCAGGTAATAGATTGGAAGAGGTGAAAGATTTGATGAAAGAAAACAACTATGATTTTAGAAAAATAGTTTGGGATGAGAACACAATGGAGACAATCTTGGATGTGGTTAATGACATAAATGCGCTGCCCTCTTCAAAAATAGTGGAATTTATGAAGTTGTTCAGGGAACAATCTAGTGAAATCGTTTCTTCTCTTCTTTTCAAAAGTTCTGGCAAACATTACAATGAATTCACCATGAAAAGAAATTGGTTGATCAAAGAAATAGAATTTGGGAATTTGGATGAAGGAAATAAAAGCAAAAAAATTATTAACACCACAATTTGTCAGTTATTGTTTCAATCAGGTTTGGCTACGATTGACGAAATTCTTAATAATGGAAATGTTTATTTGAAAATTCCCAACAAATACATCCATTCCATTTTTTTTGAAAGGTTGATGGGACTCATTGATTTTCAAACTCCCTCTCAGAAACTTTCCCATTTCCTTCAACATCCTTCACAACGTTCTGCTGAGAATTTTTTTGAATTCATTTTTCAAACTTCTCAAACCAAAATAGAAGAATCCGACAAGGAAAATGCTATTTCGATCATCTTAGAAAAGTGTGTCGAGTTTCTTTATGAAGCAAAGACGACCGATTTCAAATTTGACAAAGAAATATCAAATTCATGCTTAAAGAGACCTGACATGGTCGCTCTTTCTTCTCCAAAGCATGTTGTGTTGATTGAATTGAAGAGAATTCGACAGATTCTCGAAATCAATCATCAAGATTTCATGAATAGCATTGTTTTTGCCCAAAAAGGTCTTGTTATCAAATATGATGAGGGAGGATTTGAGGATCCAAATCCTAAAGTTTGCATCACTATTAATGATGTTGTTCAGGCAGCTTACAATCAGTTGACAATGTACATCCGCACCATTGCTGACAATTCTGATGATATTTTCGGAAAACAATTGCAAGTAAAAGCCGTCCATGCTTTTGCAGTAGTTCATATAGGAGATGGGAAAGTTTTTGTCAAAGAACATAAAATGAAACAATTTAAATAAACATTCAATCGATCTTTTTTTAAAATTCTAAATCTAATTCTGACTAATATATCCTTGAATTGTATCAAATAGATGATCGCAGAAGATTATTTAAAAAAAAAAAATGATCGAGGAGAAATTGAATGATAAATATGAAAGGGTAAAATATTTGGGACAAGGTGCTTATGGCAAAGTTTATGAATATATCCAGAAATCATCCAGCAAGAAATGTGCAATCAAAGTATAACCCTTTTTCCTTTTAAAGCAAAATTTTATTATACACCTCATAAACTTATCTTCATTCACAATTAGGTTCTCAAATTGATCACCAATACCAAAGAAAATGATATGAGATTCGTATCTGCTTTGAGAGAGATCAAGGTGTTAAGAGAATTGAAGCATCCAAATATCATTGAGGTAAATAAAAAATATTAGAAAGAGATATCAGAATGATCAATCATTATAACAAGTCCCAAATGTTTTGGAGCATATTGCTTTATTTCATTTATAAAATTTGAAAATTCTTATTTTCTAATCTCAATTATAATCACATATAACTTTAATCAAAAAGAAAGGTGACTTCTTGTTTAAACTGAAAAAGCAAAATATAAAAATTTATTAAATAAAAATTTTCAAAAGTGAATGATTAAAATCATTTCATAAATTTTGTAGAAAATCATAAGAGTTAATATTAAAGAAAATAAGACCATCAATCTAGAAAATTTTATTTTATTTTTTTTAAAAAAAATATTTATTCATCTTTTGATTTTTTAAAAAAAACATTCATTGTTATTTCTCCATTATTTTTTTTATTTCTTTGATTATTTTTTTTTTATGTGAAAAAAAGTTTTTGGATGTTTTCTTGGAAAATGACAGTTTCTTTTTGGCTTACGAGCTTATGTATGGAGATTTAGAGAAGATCATTCAAGCTCCCGAAGTGGTTTTCACTCACGGACACATCAAATTGATGTCGAAGATGTTGTTAGAGGGAATTTCTTATCTACATGCTAATTTCATTATTCACAGAGATTTAAAACCAGGAAATGTAAAATAAAAAAATAATTCAAAAAATATTTTTTAAGTAATCATTTTTCAATTAATCAGTTTTAAAAAATATTTCCACAATTTTAAAATTATCATTTTAATTTTTAATTTTAATTTTAATTTTAGGTTTTGATTAACGAAAAATCTGTTTTAAAAATCTCTGATTTTGGAATGGCCAAAACTTATGGAAATCCTAACAAACTTTTCACAAAAAATGTAAATAAACATTATTTTTTTATTTTGTTTTATTTTTTTTTTGTTTTATTTTTTTATTTTTTTAATTTTTAATTTTTATTTTTTTTACAAATAGACAGTCACACTTTGGTATAGATCTCCTGAACTTTTGTTTGGTAGCAGAACTTATGGTCCTTCTGTTGATATTTGGGCTATTGGATGCATCATTGCAGAAATTGTATTAAGGTAAAAATAAAAATAATGAAAAAAATGAATAAAAATAAAAATGAATAAAAACAAAAAATTTAGAATAAAAAATAAATAAGAAAATTAAATAATAAAAAATAAAAAATGAATCAAAATAAAAAATATAGAATAAAAATAAATAAGAAATGAATCAAAATAAATAATTTAGAATAAAAATAAATAAGAAAGTTTTATAATTAATATGGAATAAAAAAATAAAATAAAAATAAAAAATAAATTCGAAAAAATTTGAAATAAAAAAATTGAAATATAAAAAAAAATTAATTTTTTACTTTTTGAATAGACAAGTATTCTTTCAGGCAGATTATAACAATGAAATAAGTCAACTCTCAAAAATATTTTCAATAACCGGAACACCTGACAACTGGGACAACGTGGAGTACCTCCCCAACTACATCCGTTTCAACGAAACCAAGCCTCTTCCCTACAACACCATTTTCACTGCTAATGATAATTATTTTGTTGAGATGATAAGTAATTTGATTACTTTAGATCCCAATAAAAGGTTTAAAAAAAATTTTATTTTATTTCATTTTTTTAATATTTCATTTATATTTTTATTTTTTATTTTATTGTTATTTTTTATTTTTTATTTTTTATTTTTTATTTTTTATTTTTTATTTTTTATTTTTTATTTTTTATTTTTTA
>JAMYWO010000416.1:8487-22174 GCA_024220525.1 Cochliopodium minus | reverse complement strand
TTAATTTTTTATTTTGGCAGACCTATTTTGGGAGGTAATAAAAGACAATTAAGTGATAAAAACTTTAGTTTATCTTTAATTTTTGTCTCATTATCTAGTTCTTTATTTTCTTTCATTGATTGGTTTTTTTTAATTTACCATATTTTTTTATTATTTTAATAAAGAGCTGAAACAAAGAATACCAATCAGATGATTTATTTTCATTTGCTGAATGTTTCATTTTAAGACTTTAAAATAATTTGATTTTAACGAATTTGTTTCTTTCACCAGGAATAATTTTTGGTTTGTTTCTTTGAGAAGATCATTTTTTTAAAAGAGTTTTGAAATGAAGATTTTATCAAAAATAATCTTTTTTGAACTCAATAATTTGAGCAAATTTTAATTTTTTTAATTTTGATTTCAAAAAACAAGGATTGAGATCTGTTGGATTAAACTTGTCATCTATTTTGGTTTTGTTAAAAAATGATTGTTTAAAAATGATTAAATAAATTAAAATTAAAAAAAAATTAAGATTAATTCTCCTATAACCCAAGAATGGACAAAAAAAAGAAGCTAATCATTCTGTATTATCAAAGATTCATAGGAAAATGCATCAATAAGGAAGATAAACAGAAAATATTGAAATATAAGACGATTGAAGAAATTCCGCTAAGAGAAACCTTAAATATAAAGATCATCGAAAAATTATGTGATTATATTGATGTATTTGGAACCAAGGTATCTAATTTATTTGTTATAGAACCAGATAAAGAAGCAATCTTAGCATTATACTATTTCATGATGGAATTTGGTAAAAACAAATACTTTATTACATTGAAAATCAAGATTTCTTTTATTTTTCAACTTGTGTTCCTATAATAAATATTTTTTTTTTAAAAATGTAAAACATAGAGAATGATTTGAATTTATTAAGGGTGAAGAACATACATTACATCACCAATGGTTTATTGACATATATCTCTAAATATAAGGAAGATATCATTCCCTATGATTGTGTACAAGCAGTGATCGAAAAGAAAATAAGTGAGATCATTTCAAAAACTTATTCATCTAATTTATAGAATCAATCTTTATAATTACCCTTCTTTTAAAATTTATATTTATTATCCTCCTATCAACACAATAGATATTGACAGCAATGAATTTCTGGTGTTCATAAAAGAATATATTGGCAAATTGGATAGAGAGAAAAGAGATGTGATCCACAGATTGATATGCACCTTCGAATTGATCGACAATGACAAGCAAATGAGGAAAAATGCCAAGTCCATAAGCAAGGTATTCTCCTCAGTATTGTTCTACACCAAAGATATCCAAAGGACATGGGAGACAAAGATGATAGATAAGATTCTCTTCAAGATAATCGATAGATATCAAGATATCTTCGATGAATATGTAGTATCATCCAAAGAAAGCAACATGAATGATCTTCCCTACCTCACAGAATCTGATTGGGAGTTTCTATCCAAGAATTCCAAATCCCTCAAGTTTTCAGCTGGCGACATCATCTTCAAGGAGGGGGAACTCCTCCAAAACTTGTTCCGAATTGTTTCTGGGAAGATAGATGTAAAGAAAAAGGGCGAATCTCAATACAAACTTATCACCTTGGATTTTTTTGGAGAATATTCTTTTTTTTCAAAGTTTTCTTCTCTTGGTAAAAAATTTGTTTTTATTTATATTTGAATATATTTTTATTATTTTTTGTTTTTATCTTTAGTTAATTTTTTGAAAGAAATATTTTTTTATTTTTTATTATTATTTTTAATTTCAATTGATTGAAATTTTATTTTAAGAAAAAATTTGTTTTTTTTATTTTATTAATTTTTTGAAAGAAACATTTTTTCATTTTTATTTTTAATTTGAACATTTTAATTTTTTGAACGAAATTTTTTTTATTTTTATTTCTGAAATTTTTTTATTTTTTTTTCAATAGAAATGGTTGCATTGGAAGATACAGAACTGATCTCACTGGAAATAGAGGATATTCTAAAGTTTTTTTATTTGGATCCTAATTTATCACTCAGGTTTTTCATTTTCTTGGCGAGGGAGTTGGCTTTCAGATACACACTCTTTTTCTCTGAATCCAAAAAAAGCAAGATTAACAGCTTTTTCGAAAAAGGACACAAAAAGGGAGAGATCAGTTTGGAAAACAATAAGTTGACTGTTCTTCAAGAGTTTCAGTGTAAAATAAGTGATCATAACAACAATACAGGTAAAAATAATTTCATTTTATTTAATTTTTAATATTTTTATTTTCTATTACAACTTATTTTTATTTTTTATTAAATAATTTCCTCATTTCTTTATTTTTATTGATTTTTTTTTTTTGATTTTTTATTTTTATATTTATTTCATTATAATTTTTAAATCATTTTTTTAGATTTTTTAGATTTTTTATTTTTTATTTTTTATTTTTTATTTTTTATTTATTTTTATTTTTTATTTATTTTTTATTCTTATTTAAAACAATTTTATGTTCATAGGTACACTTTATTTCACAGAAGAACAAATAATACACATCCACCAAAAAATGGGAATAGAGTGGAAAGAAACAGTGGATGGATCAAAGATAACTTTGGTAGAAAAGCTTTGGAACGAAAATTCTCACCCTGTCTCCTCCTATTACGAAGTTTTTGTTGTTTATGATATTGAAGGCAGTCTCCCTCAAAAACTAAGATTATTTTTTGAAGACATTTTAGATGCTAATACTGCAGGTAAAATAGAATTTATTTTTATAATTTATACTTTTATTATTGGTTTTTTGTTTTTTGTTGTTGTTTACTTATTATTTTTTAATTTTTCTTTTTTAATTTATTTCTATTTATTTTATTTTTTATTTTTTTTTTTATATTTCTTTTTATTTTCTATTATTCTATTATTTACATTTATATTTGAAATTTTTATTTAATAATTTATTTTTTTTTATTTTTTATTTATTTTATTTTATTTTTATTTTCATTTTTGAAATTTTTTATTTTTCATTTTTGAAATTTTTTTAGCGGAAGTTTTGACACAATATCCCGTCATTTTGAATGAAAGTGAGAAAAAATTGAGAAGATCAAGCGTATCAAGCACCCAACTCGTAAGCAAAGTGACCAGAGCAATAGCCATCGAACCTCACCATAAATTAGCAGAAGATCAGCTTTCCCTTGAAAGATTTGATTTTCTCATTATCACTGGTAAAAGAGATGACCAATATCATGGAAGATGTAATGGAAAAGTAAAATTTTTTATTTTTTAATTTTTATTTTTTAATTTTTAAAATTTTTTTATTTTTACATTTTTTTAATTTTTTTTTTTTTTGATATTTTAATTAATATAATTTAATTTTACTTTTTATTTTAGGAAGGTTATTTTCCTAAGAAAACTGTCATCAAACTAGGCCAAAATATCAAATCAAACAGGCTTCCAAGTTCTTTTGAATGGGAAAAAATAATCGAAAAATCTAAAATTCTCCATTTCAAAAAGTAAAATAAAAAAATGAAAAATGAAAAAATCTAAAAAAAAATAGAAAATAAAAATATAAAAAAATAAAAAATAAAGAAAATAAAAAATAAAGAATATAAAATTAAAAAAGAAAAAAATAAAAAAGAAAAATTTTAACAAATAAAAAAAAAATTCAAATAAAAAATTTTATTTTTATTAAAGGAATGATATTATTAAACTATCCGAATCCAAAATCAAAAATTGTGTTTACATCATCCAAAAGGGAGTAGTCTTGACCACTAGAAATACAAGCAGTTACTACTTGGCTGACGGAGACATTTTCGGGGAAATTTCTTTCGTTTTGGGATTTGACGAGGAAGAAGACATCTTCAAAGTTATTTCTCATGAAGCAGAAGTCATTAGGATAGATTCTAGGAGATTGATCAACTTGTTTCATAATGATCCAAAGTTGGGATCAAAGTTTTTCATGTTTTTGTGTTTTTCCATTAAAAAGACTTTAAGACATTCTGGAAAGGTTGCTAGGGATACTTTGAAGGATGAGATGCTTAAGACTCCTAATGTTTTTATCAAGAACAACGAATTTGATTGAAGAAATCTTTCTCTTTCTTTTTTATTATTTTTTTTTTTTTGTTTTTATTATTTGAAAATTCCAAATTAAATTTTTAATATTTTTTATTTATTTTTATTTATTTTTATTTATCAGAGAAAAAAAAAATTTCAAAAAAAAATTGAAAATCAA
Organism: Cochliopodium minus; assembly: GCA_024220525.1. Lineage (NCBI taxonomy): Eukaryota > Discosea > Himatismenida > Cochliopodiidae > Cochliopodium > Cochliopodium minus. The sequence continues at coordinate 17,988 of JAMYWO010000416.1, read as the reverse complement.
TGAAAGAAGAATTTCTTCAAACAGAAAATACATCAAAAAATGAATTAGATTCTTCTGCATGGACCTCTATTTTGGCTGCTAGCAAGTTATTGGGGAAAAGATCAATCAAAATTCCCAAAATTGAAAATAGATATTTGCAAATGGGGGATTCTGTTTCATTTTTATGCACAAATTCCAATTATTTTATTTCTTCAGAAGGGTAAATAAAACAAAAATTTTTTATCTTGTTCAATTCACAAATTCAGAATTAAATAACATCTAAATGATGAAATGATAATATCAAAAAGACCATTTAAAATATATCCATTCTCTTTTAACTCATATATTCCTTTATTTTACTTGAATAATAAAAAATATGTTATATATTTCAATAGATTTGTCGATAATCATTGTAAATTGAGATCATCTATACCACAATTGTATGGTGATTTCATATTCAGATTTGTTCCTCAAATGAGATACGATCAACAAGAAATATTCCATCAAAAATTGGAACAATTGGGATTGGTTGGAGCATCAGAAGAGAAAATAATGGAATATGGAGATGAACAATTAATTTCTTTGATGCAACGATATAATTCAGAAAAGAAAGATAATGAGATGGAATTAAGCAGATGGGAAAAGCAAAATATAAAATATGGACAAACCATTCAATTGGTGCATGTTAAAAGTGATAAATTTCTTACAGTGACAGTAAAAGAAGTATCTACACTTGAAAAACAAAATTTAAAGATTGTATTGGACAAAAATGGATCAGATAGTGCCAAATTCATTGTAACTCCAAAATATAAGGTAAAATAAAATTATTTTAAAAACATTGATGAGTATAAATCGATCACTTGAAGCATATTATAAGAGAAAAACATAATATTGCAATCATTCAATTTCAATATAAATGTTAACAAACAAATATAATTTCAATATCCTTTGAATAAAAAAAGATAAGATCAGAAGGAGAAGATATTCATACTGGTGATCAAATTCTTTTGGTCAATAAGCAATATGGATTGTATCTTCACATCAGCAAAACAAGGGACATAGGAGGATTTCAGGAATTGAACGCCTCAGCAGATGCATCAACATGGAGGATAATCCCATTCACACCATACATGCAAAACTACGAATCCAAACATATATGCGCAGGAGATGCAATCAAGATATTCCACAGAGAATCAGAAAGAGTGATGTTGAGAAGAAATGAACGTAAATCGATCGTATCTAACAAATTGGGGAACATAAAATCTTTCGATACCTCTGATGATGATCATGATATCATACGCCTCGAAAGCGCAGAATTGGATGATTCAAACTCTTTTTGGATGATCGAAAACATAGATGAACATCTTGGCGGGAATTTAAAGTATAACTCCCATGTTCGTTTCAAACACATCGCTACCAATGAATACTTGGCTGTAAGACAAAACAAGAAGAAGGATCCTTCTGGTTCTGAGAATTGCACTCCTCAAATGGACAAGAGGAAAGAGGCCAAGGGATCTTATTCTCTTCACACCACTTTCGAAACTATCCCTGAAACTGTTTTTACTTTTGAGTCTCTCCATCCACAACATGAAACAGATGACGAAGTGAGAGGAGGTTCACAACAATGGTAAAAAAAAAATAAAAAAGAAAAAATAAAATAAAAAAAATTAAAAATATTAATAAAGGAATAAAATTTAAAACTTATTTTTCGATTTAGTGTTATTTTTTAAAATTTATTTTTTTGTTTAATTTAATTTTTTAAAAAGGTATTTGTTGATCAAAAGCGTAGAGCACAATATTTATTTGGCTCCTAAATTTGAAAACGAAAAGAACAAAAACATTCCTTTTGACATGAGAACAGAGAGCCAAAGGGACGACGCCAACTCTTTCTGCTTGCTCCACGTCAATAAAAGCAAGCTCCTCAACTTGTATGAAGTATTGGGAGAAATAAAGAGCACGGAACAATATCTCGCCTTGATTTCCCTTCCTAAAACTTCCATCAAAAGACTTACCATACCTTCCATTGCAAGAAATACTTATGACATCATCAAAAGCATGACTGACAAATGTCTTGATTCAAATCATCACCCTAATAAGCTTTATCAAGATACTTTGAGGGAGCAGAATGTTCTTAGTGTTGTCATTGATCTTCTCAAGCAAACTTTCAATGAGGAAGTTGGCATTTCTATCAAAAATCTCAACGAGCCTACCAACTTTGGTCTTGTAAATATTTGTAAAATGACTTATCAAATGATGAGAAATATGTTGAAGGGAAACGCAAAAAATAGGTATTATTTTTTTTTTTTTCTTTTTTTTGTTTCTTTCCTTTAATATTTTTTTTTAAAGAGATGTCCTTTCCAAAGAAAGTAATTTTATTCAAGAACATGTAGGAATCTTTCACGAAGCTAGTCAAACTTTGATGGAACTTTTTAGAGACAATCCTGTTCTCCTCAAGAACCTTACACGCCACCAACTTCTTTTTTTCATCACCCAGTTAAAGAAAGAAGGCAAAGAGTCTTCCATAATGGACTTTTTTTCAGTTCTTTGTATTTGCAATGGAGAACAAATAGTCGAAAGTCAAACTTACCTTGCCGAACAGTTTCTCAAAGAATCCAACAAGTTGTACATCCCTGTTGTTTTAAAGAACAAGGTAGTTTACGTTAAAGGACCAAATCTAATCACTTTGGAGGATTTCGTTAAAACATCCAGCCCCAAGATTTTGAATTATTTCACCACTTCCATCCAATTTTTATCAGATTGTGCTTTTGGGAGAAATCAAGATGCTATGGATGAAATTTCTGATAAATATTCTTTTGAAGTTGTCATGACTTGTGTAAGGTAAAAAAACTTTTTTTTTTTTGATTTCTTTTTGTATTAATTTTTGAAATTCATTCAAAATTGCTCGTAAAAATTTTTTAAAAAATTTTTTAATATTCTCCTTTTTTTAGGAATGACAAATTACCTGACAGTTTGAGAACTGCTTTTTGCCATCTTTTGCATCACTTGTATATCATCACCAAAGTTGTCAAGCTTAAATTGATATCTATCACCAAAGTTTGGTTTCTTAAATCTGAAAAAAGCGATGAACATCTTGAAGTAAAACAGCACAACGAACCAATTACTCCAAGAAAGTACAAGGGGATCGAATACATTGAAGTGAAAAAATTTGTGAAGAATTTTCTCTCAAGAATCGAAGATACTGACATCCAAAAGCTCCCAAACATTAAACTTTTGATTTCAATCACGGATATCCTCAAATCTCTCTTTTCTTTTGGTTTCTACGAAGATGTCAACGAAATAAAAGAAATCATACCATATCTTGTTCGAATCCTCGCCACTTTCGAGAAATCTAACAAACAAAAACAAAAAGATTTGCTTCTTATTGGTGACAAAAAGAATAAAGTGGAATTGGGTAAGTTGAAATACAGCATATGTTGTATCTTTTCTGTTATCTTCCAAAAAAGATTGGATATCAGATTGAACAAATTGTTGAGCCTCGCAGAAGGACCCATCAAAAAGATTTACGAAATGAAAAAGGATGAAAAGAATCAAGAAAGCCTTTCTTTCCCTATCACTGAAGAAACAAAAGTCTTGATCAAAAGTGCATCTGAAATTTTATCTTTTGATGATCATGAAGCATGGAAAACACCTAGTTTCACCGACATTCTACTTCTTCTCATCAAAACCAAACAGCCTCAGCTTTCTTCTATAAGTGCCAATCTTCTTGTTAGCCATTTTAATCAAAGAGAAACATTGTTGAATTCCCTGAATGATGTCCAACTTTTGCTTACTGATTCGAGTATTTCCACTTACAAGGAAGTCGAGAAGAGAATAGACAAGTTGAGACAATTTGCTTCTTCAGAGGTTAGTACAAGTGATGTTCCTTCCATCATCGACATTTTGAAAGTGTTGATCAAACATTGCATGATAGAAGACGATAGGAAATCCCACCAACAAATCATGTTTAACATGAGGGTTCACGAAGTTGTTTTTGAACTTCTTAAAAACAAGTTTCAAGATCTCAGAAAGGAGCTGGAGAAGAACATCATCACCTATGCTTTCGCTTTTTTGAAGGAATTCGTCAAAAACAATCCTAAAAACCAAGAAGTAATGTTTGTACATCTGGATTTCTTTTTGAGACCAAAGTATCTTTTGATCAAAACAGGATCTTCTTTTCTTTGCGAAATTTTCAAAAACAATACCTATTGTTGTTCACATGTCTCTGAAAGACAAGTCCAAAAGATCGCCAGTGTGATTGCTACTGATAAAGTTCCGAGATTACTCTCCATCTTGGATAATCTCCTTTGCGTTAATGGGAAATACAATCGTAGAAATCAAAATCTTGTTCTTAAAATCTTCTTGGAGAAGGCAAACTCTGTACTCATTCTTTACAAGGATCCAGAAAGCAAAGAGAAAAGAAATGTGATGATACAGCAGATGGAGTATAGAGATGAGGACAACATCATCAGATATTATCTTGCCCAGCTCGATCTCATCACCAAATGTTGTTCTGGGAAAATCTACGAAACAGAAATTAAAGCACAAAGTCTTTATACACTCGAGGAGTACTGTGAACATATCTTGGATCTTATCAATCTCAGAGAGATCAAGTGCAAACTGATCCTTTTGATGTTGGAGGCTTATTTTGAGGCTGAAAAAGTTAATGATGAACTTGAATTCAACTTTTACGTTTGGAAGATCATCGAGTATTTCTTGGAGGAGATGAATTTCATGTTGGCCTTGTTGAAAGAGGATATCGTCAGGGAGGATTCTCAGTATCTTGTTTTCACCGGAATATCCAACTTTATCAAAACTTATTTCACCACATTCACCAGCCTTCACAAGGCAGAATCTAATCATGTCAAAATTTTGGAAACGATGGTGGATTTGATGTTTCAAATACATGAAACCAAAAAGTTTGATCAACATGTTGATTATCCCAACTTTTTATCTGCTTTGAATGATTTGATGAATTCGATGAAGAATCAGCTCAAAAGAAATTATGACGATAAACTTTTGATCATCTCTAATTACTTGAACGATCAGCCTGTTGCTAACAAGGAAAAGTTGGTCTTGGAAGAAAATGAAGTGAGTGGCTTTGTTAAAGACTTTATTAAAGTAGTTGGAAGCACTTTTGAAATACAAAAGGAAATCGAACAATTGGCGGATATTTTTGAGACCAATTTGGAGACAGGGGTTGTTGAAACATTGATCAAACACGTCACCAATACCGTCAGTTTCAAAGATAACAATCAGCTTGTCATTAGTACCATCCAATCTTTAAAGAAAATATTGGACAGAAATAATAAGAGCGAAGAGGAAGTCACAGAGGAGCTGGTTGATTTACAAAAGAAAATGGGCAAGCAAGGAATCGTTCCTATGTTGTTGAGACTTCTTGTTTGTGATCAAGAATCCATTGTCTACGAAACCACTTTGCTTGCTATTTCTGTTTTGGTAGGTGGTAATGTGGAGCTTCAAGACACTATTCTTAAATACATGGAAGAACATCTTGACAGCGACTTTTTCTTGAATCTGAGAAACACTATAAGAAAGATAGCCAATGAGGTCAAAGAACTTCAATTGTTGTCTCAAAACGAAGAGTTTCGAAGTTTTGTCAAAAAGAGTTTGAAACATTACTCTTTTTTTCTCAACAGAATTTTCAGGTTTTTGCAACTTTTATGCGAAGGACATCACTCTGGCCTACAAAATTATTTGAGAGTACAAAAAGCTAACATCAAGTCTTATGATCTCGTCGCAGAGTCCGTTACCACCATTGAAATGTTTTCTGAGCACAACTTTGACAATTACGTTATCAAATCCATCATTCAAATGTACATTTCTTTGACAGAGTTTATCCAAGGTCCTTGTAAAGAAAATCAGCTTGGACTGCTTTCTACAAAGCTGTGTGAAAGATCCAACTTGATCCTCTCTTTTTCTTTGAAGAATGTTCATGAGGATCTGAAAGTGGAATTGCACGAAGAAACTTTGCTTACTTTGTTGTCATTGTTGGAAGGTATGTCGAGTAATCTCATCCCTGAGCATTTGATCCGAACTCTCGATTTCAAATTGATGAGAAACAATCTCGAAAAACTGGATAAGATCTTTGAAGATAACAAAAAACTTGCCCATCGTTACTTTGTATTGATGAAAACTTTAATGGATTATGAAAATGGTAAAAAAACAAAGAAAATTTATTTGCTCATGATTAATTAAATTTAAATTAAATCAGAAAACAATCTGAAGAACAAGGTCAAACTAGAAAAATGCAACTATTATGATGAATTGAATGAAAAAACAGGGAGAATAGAGATCCTCAGAAACAATAAACTTGAAAGAGTTTACTTTCCTGTTCCAAACAAATGTATCGAAGAGAACATCTCCACCCAAATCAACTTTTCAGATAACAGGAAGAAACATATCATCTATAATGTGAAGAGAAACACTCATCAGCAAAAAGTGGAAGATTTTTTCAAGCAAGCAGGATATCTGATGCAAGAAATGGATCATGAAGAAGTTGTCGAGAATCATCCTTTGTTCTCCAAGTTATCTTCTCATTCAAAGTTCTTTTCCAACATCTCCTTTTTCATAGCCATCCTCATCAACATCTTGTGCATCTCCTTCTATTACATCCCTGCTGTCGATCCAGATCTCTCGCAAATTGCAACTTCAGTTATAGCCAATGTCACAGATACCATCATATTAAATGTAACAGAGACAAGTGATCTGCCTCAATTTTTGTCGAATAACTCTTCCGATCTCTTTTCAAATATCACTTTGAATTTGACAGATGCAGTAAATAATGTTACCGAAGCTGCCATACCTACTTATGTTGGACCTGTACTCAACACTCTGCCTTTTCTCATTGTTTATTTGTTGTGTACCGTTCAACTGGTGTTCTCCGGCCTCATTCTTTTCACACAATTGATAACGACCTGGAAAATCATCATTCTTAGAAAGTGGAAAGATGACGAGGACAAAGAAAACAATCCTAACAAATCCAAAGAACCTTCTCCTCTCGACGAAGATTTTGAAAGAATAAAAAGAGGAGAACTTCCAGAGACATTCAAAGGAAGAGTCCTTTCTATTTACTACCTCGTCACAGACAGCGTCATCTTGTATCGTATTTTGTACTTTATTTTTGCTTTGTTCTCTGTTACTATGCACAACGGTCCTCTATTCATCGTTTTCCACTTGTTCGACGTTGTAATCAAATCCTCTTTGTTGAAGTATGTCCTCAAATCAGTAACAGAGAATTGGCTCCAAGTAAAACTTTTATTTGTTTTTATTTTTTATTTATCATTATTTTTTATTATTTTTTATTATTTTATTTAATTTATTATTTTCATTTTTTATTTTTTATTTTTATTTTTATTTTTATTTTTATTTTTATTTTTATTTTTATTTTTATTTTTTATTTTTGTTTTTGGTTTTTTATTTTCATTTTCATTTTTTATTTTTGTTTTTGGTTTTTTATTTTTATTTTTTTTTATTTTTAAACTTTTATTAAATTTATTTTTTTTTTTCAAATTTTTTATTTCAAATTTTTATTTTTTGTTTTTTATTTTAAATTTTCTCATTTTTTTCAAAGCTTGTATTGACTGCTCTTTTGGCTGTTGTGATAGTTTACATCTATGCCATTCTTGGTTTTGTGTTCTTCAGAGATAGCTTTACAAGAGACTCAGGAGAAATGGTTTGCGAATCATTATTCATGTGTTTAATTACTATTGTGGTAATTATTTTTTCTAAAATCAAATGGGATTAAAATCTCAGTTAATATTTATAATAACATAATTTTATTTACAAATAAAAAGAATGATGGTTTGAGACAAGGAGGAGGTAATAAAAAAAAAAAATTATAATTAATTTTTAATTTTTATTAAAAATTATTTAAACTTTTATTAATTTTTAATTTAATTTTCATTTTAGGTGTTGGGGACATTTTGAAAGGTAAAAATAAATTTTTTTTTTTTTTACATATCAAAAAATTAATAATTTTTAATTTTTAAAATAGTTCCTAGTTGGAATGATCCTAACATCGGTTTCCGTACCATTTATGACGCAACTTTCTTTTTCCTTGTCATTGTGATCCTTTTGAACATCATCTTCGGTATCATCATTGATACTTTTGGTGAACTTAGATCACAAGCGCAAGCCATTGAGGAAGACATTGAAAACAGGTGTTTCGTTTGTGGTATTGAAAGACACAAATTTGATACAGAAGCATCAGGTTTCGAATTACACATCAAAGAGGATCACAACTTATGGTAATCCAAAATATTATTTTTTTATTTTTATTTTTTATTTTTATCATTTATTTTATTTTTTATCATTTTTTATTTTTTATTTTTTATTTGTTTTTTATTTTTACTTCAAATTTTTTATTTTTATTTTTTTTATTTTATTTTTAATTTTTATTTATTTTTAAAATATTATTTTTTTATTTCAAATTTTTAATTTTTAATTTTTATTTTATTTTTTATTAAAAAAAAATTATTTTTATTTTTATGTTTTTATTTCTTACTTATTTTTTTAGGTTTTACATGTATTTTATTGTTCATTTGAACAAAACCCCCGATACAGAGTACACTGGTCCAGAGTCTTATGTACGTGAAATGTACGATGTGAATAATCTCGACTGGATCCCCAACTTGGTTGCTCTGTGTTTGAACAAAAAAGAGTCAGAAAAGCAGATGAACGAAAATCTCGCACTGCTTCAGTTGGAAACGAAGCAAAAGCTTGAGATGCTCGAGAAAAAGTTTACGAAAAACACTTTGTTCTTCCAAAATGAGTTCAAAAACAGTAAAACTTTCTTAAAGAAGCATTTGAATGAATCCCTCCAAAAGAATGTTATTCCCAACGTCTCCACCATTTACAAGACAGTGCACCAGATCTCTGATTTGGTGAAGAAAGGAATCACAACTAATAATCAAAATCAAAATCAAGCTCCTCCTCCTCAATTTAATACTCTTCCCAATTTCTCTCTTAAACTCAGCCAAGCACAATCAATTCTACCCAGTCTTGGAGAAACAAAAGATGTTGATGTCGTTTCTGTTCTCCAAAAACATGCCAACAACCTCAAAAATCTTACAATGAGGATACAAAGCATGTCTAGTTCTTCTCCCCAAACCCTATCTGATTCATTGGCTCCCAAAAGTGAAATAATCGAGAAGATACCTCCAAAAACAATGAATTTTTTGAAGAGATTGTTAAAAAAGAGATCCAACAATGAAAAAGTCTTCAATTTTCCTCCCAATTTCTTCATTCCTACTCCTAGTTTCTCACGTCAAGAAAGTGGGAAGGTTTCTAGCCCAGTTCCTACCAAAGTTCCTGACACTCCCAGTCCCAAGACTTTCAAGATTCCAAAGATCACCTACAGTGATTCCACCGAAAGATTGATGGATCACAGTAATGTTCATCAAAACACAAAAAATAAAATTCCCAACCCAAAAATCCCAAAGAAAGAAGATTCAGATGATGATCCTTTTTCAAAAGCACTTGGAAAGAGCAGTGACGACGAACCAA
>JAMYWO010000415.1:9579-19839 GCA_024220525.1 Cochliopodium minus | reverse complement strand
AAAAATAAAAAATAAAAAATAAAAAATAAAAAATAAAAAATAAAAAATAAAAAAATAAAAAATAAAAAATAAAAAAAATAAAAAATAAATAAATAATTTTACTGTTAGGCAGAGCTGGTAGAGTGAAAAGCGGAAAATGTTACAGGCTGTACACTTCTGTGTTCTTTCAAAAATTTTCTGACTTCCAACTCCCTGAAATCCAAAGAATACCTCTTGACTCATGTAAACAAAAACAAAAAATACTTTATTTTTTTTATTATTTTTTTTATTATTTTTTTTTTATTTTCTTCTTTTTATTAATAGTTTGCATTGACTTGAAATCTTTGAAATTGGGATCAATAGAAAAAGTAAATGAAAATTTTTTTACATTATCATATTTTTTATTTTTTTATTTTTTTATTTTTTATTCTATCTGAATTATTTAAATTTTATTCTTAAATTTTAAAATTTTTATTTATTATTTATTATTTTTGATTAATTTCTATTAATTTTTATTTTAAAATTATTTAATAATTATTTTTACTTTTCAAATTTTTTTTTTATTTTTTTTATTCTCATATATTATTTTAAATTTTTTATTATTTTTTTTTTAAAAAATTTTTTCATTTTTTTTTTTAAATTTTAATTTTTACTAATTTAATTTTTTTTATTTTATTTTTTAAAATAGGTAATTTCTCAGTTGATTGAACCACCTCCCAGTCAAACCATCGTCAACTCCCTCAAATCCCTCGAAAAAATCAAAGCCATCAAAAAGATCGATCAAGATGTGGATTCCATCGACAATTACCTCCTCACCAGTCTAGGTTATCATCTCTCCACTCTCCCTGTTTCCCCCAAAATAGGTTTTTAAACTTTTTTATTTTATTTAAATAAAATTTTTTTTAATTTAACATTTATTTTATTTCATTAATTTATTTTTTGAATATTCAAATTTTCAAATATTTATTTCATTTATCAATTATTTTAATTTATTATTAATTTTTTGTTAATTTTTTAATTATTTTACTTTATTTTATTTGTTTCGGAAAGGAAAAATTTTGATTTACGCCTCAATATTCAGATGTATTGATCCACTACTCACAATATGTAAGAAAAAAAAAATATATCCATATTTAAGAAATACTTAATCTTTATTTTATTTTTTTTATTTTTATATTTTAAAATATTTTTAAAAAATATTTTATTTTTTATTTTTATATTTTAAAATATTTTTATTTTATAAAATTTTTATTTTTTTTAATGTTTTTCATTTTTAAAAGGCGCATCCATGTCTTTCAAGTCCCCTTTCATCCACAAAAAATGGGAAGAAAGATCAAACACCAACTCCAAATCAGAGTTCTCCGAAAAATTCAGCGACCATCTCACTTTCCTCAACTTTTTCAATGCATTTGAAGCTCTATTAAATAAACGCAATGAATGTAAAAAATTTTTTTTTCTTTAATTTTTTTTTAAAACAAATTCTTTAATAATTTATTTTTTTTATTTTTTATTTATTTTTAATTATTTTTTCTCATTTTATTAATTTTTTAGCATACTCCTTTTGCACCAAGAACAACCTTTCTTTCAACACCATGAACGAAATATACAAGTTGAAAAAGCAGTTCTTCAACCTCTTGCAAGAAATCAACTTCATCGACAAAAAATCTTCATTCCTCGACAAAAATAGCAAATTCAACCTCAATTCTTCCAACAAAAAACTCATCAAATCCATTTTATGTGCTGGATTGTATCCAAGTAATTTATTTTTTTTTGTTTTTTTTTTTAATAATTTTTTACTTTTAATAATTAATTTTTTTTTTAAAAGGTGTGGCAAAAGCAGTTGCGGTGATGGACGAGAACCGAAAGTCTAAATTTTGCTTGTTTTATGCTAACGAAGAAAGAGTGCTGGTTCATCCATCCTCAGTAGTATTCGAAAACATAAACGAGTTGGATGGTAAATTTATCTTATTTTTAATTTTCATTTTATTGTTTTTATTGTTTTTATTTTTTTATTTTTATTTTTTAAATTAAAGGAAATTATTTGGTCTACTTTGAAAAAGTGAAAACAACAAAAGTGTTTTTGAGAGAGATTTCAGTCATTTCAGCAATTCCACTGCTCCTCTTCGCAGGAGACGAAATCGAGATCGTACATCACAAAAATCTCGTTGTTTTGGACAAATGGATCAAGTTTGATGCCCCTGCAAAGATAGGAGTGCTAATTAGAGAGATTCGTTCACAATTTGATAATTTGCTCCAAAAAAAGATTGATGATTCTTCTTTTGACATTTATTCTTCTCACGAAAATGATGGGGAGCCCAACAAAGTAATCAAAGCCATAATGGAATTAATAAGCAACGAAAAGATATAAAAATATTTATTTATTTTCGAAATTAAATCAAAAAAAAATTTAAAAACCAAATCTTTTTGTTCTTGGAAAGTAATCAATCAAATAAAAGAAAAGAGATCAGTTTTTTTTAAAAATTTTTATTTTATTTTAAATTAAAAAATTTTATCAATTTCGTTTATAAAAAAGATGAAATCAATCAAACATTAGATTTTTTTTTTCTTTAATTAGCCTCAAATTCGCCACCAATCTCTTGAGACTTGGTGTCTTGCTTTCTATTGACAACAGTCTTACCCAAACGACGGGTGAGTTTAGAACCGAGCTCGGTGTTAGGAACCTCCTCTGCGTTCAAAAGCCAAGGATGTTCCAATGCCTTTTCTGCACTTAATCTATCTTTTGGGTTGACCTAAAACAAATAAAAAAAAAATTTTTGTTTAAAAAAATTAAAATACAGAAAAAAGAAACAAAAAAATTGTTTTTATTTTAAAATTAAAGATGAAAAATTATCATAAAAAAAGATGAATTTAAAAAAAAAAATAATAAAGAAAATTAAAAAAAAAAGAATAAATTTTGTTACCTTCAATAGTTTGTTGATGAAATCTTTTGCATTCTCGCTGATGGTGTCCCAGTACTCTTCAGGATAGTCAAAAGTTCCAGACATGATTTGTTCGAACATTTCAGGGATGGTGTCACCGTAGAAAGGAGGGAAACCGCACAAAAGAATGTAGGTGATCACTCCAATGGACCACATATCGACCTCTGGTCCATAACCTGTTGCCTTAAGTACTTCAGGAGCGACATAGGTAGGTCTAAAATTAAAAAAAAAAAAGTTTATTAATAATCAAAATTGATTTATTAATTAAAAATAAATTTAAAATAAATAAATATATATATTAAATAAAAATTAATATTAAAGTTGATTAATGATGATTTTATTGATCTTACGTTCCACATGCAGTTTTCATCATGGTACTTTCGTCGATCATACGGGAAAGACCGAAATCTGCAAGTTTTACATCAGTATCGCTCAATTGATTTGCTAATAAAATCTAAAGATTTTTTATAAAGGGAAATTTAGAATAATAATTAAAATGCTAGGCAAAATAAATACATAAAAAATAATTAATATCAACAGATGAAGATAAAATATAAAAATAAAATAAACGTGCATATTCAAATATATTTTGTAATTAAGATAATTTGAGGATTATTTCTAGTATATCGTATTGTTTAGTAAATTTGTTTTTTTTACATTTTCAGGCTTCAAATCTCTGTGCGCGATACCCTTAGAATGCAAATATCTCAAGGCATCAACCATTTTCCTAGTCAAGATGGCAGCATCCTTCTCTCCATACTGAGATTTGTCGACGATACGATCGAAAAGCTCCCCACCAGTGACCAACTCCATGATGAGGTAGACATATTTCTTTTCGTTCTCAAATACGTGTTTGAGCTTGATGATGTTAGGATGAGCTACCTTCTCCATGATATCGATCTCCCTCTTCAAAGATACAGCATGAGATTCTCCCAAATTCTTCTTATCGATGATTTTGACAGCATATCTTCTCTTAGATTTCTTATGGGTGGCATAACGTACCACAGCGAAAGCCCCACGACCTAGCTCCTCTCCAAAATCGTAGATATCCCTAACATTTTCCTTTCCCTTATCGAATTCAGACTCATCCTTGTCGAGTTGTTGTGTCTCCTCTTGTGTGAGCAATTTCTCTTGTACCTTCTTGACTTCTTGTCCTGGTGGTGGCACCAATGTGATCTCCAATTGTACATCTCCACTAACTTCCTCTCCCTTCTCATTGGTGTCCCATGTGTACCAATTTTTCACAAAATTATCTTTATCTTGGATTTCCTTCAAAGTGAGATTCAATTCTCCCCTATTTAAAGAAAGCATAAAATTTATAAAGTTAAAATAGCTTTATTTATTAATATTATAAAAATTTTAATATTTTGTTGCAAATTTAAATATTTAATTTTAGTTCTCATTTCATTAATGCTTTTTTTTAAATGATAATTGCCATGGACCTTATTTACTAAGTATATTTTCTTATATTTTTTTTTTTTTGAAGGCAAATATTTTTAATTTTTGTTTATTTTCTTACATAAAGTCATCTCTTCCAATCATATCCCAATCCATACATGTGAAGCTAAGCATTTGTTTCTTTACATCCACAACAGGGCTATAATTTGAAAAAAAAAAATTTAGCATAAAATTATTTTTGATATATTTCGGATCGTTTTTGTATCTTTACAATGTTACTTCATGATTCCATACAGGATTAAGACATTGTTTGATGATTTTTGTTTTATTTTTAAGTTTTTTTTTGACATCTAATCCAATTACTTTTGTGATGACATAAGGATCAGAAAATCCTGTATTCGTGGGGTGGTTTAAAAAAAATATTGGATGAAAAATTTACAACTATATAAATTTTTTTAGTTCCCATACCTGTTTTATCTTTAGGTGCCAAATTACGACCTGATATAACTGTGATTTGAAGTAAAAAAAAAAAATTATAAATATATTTTTTTGAATTCAAAATTATTTTTTTTGGGAATATAAACTATATCTCATTATTTAAGAGTCTTACTTTTGATTGTAACACTTCCTTCTTTATTATTGCTCATTTTTTTTTAAATTTTATATTTTTTTTATAATTTGCAATTTATTTTTATTTTTTTATATTTCTTTGTTAAATTTTTTTTTTTCTTTTTCGAAATTATATTTTGTTGATTCCATTTGGAGCTATTCACTTACATCAATTTGAATTGAAATTCGTATTTTTAGGTTAATTAGAGAGCATATTACTATAAAATATATAAAAAAATAAATTAATTATTGGTAATATCAGCAAGTGTATCAATTATATAACCCAAAAATAACCCATTAGATCCCTATTGTAGATATTTTTCAATATTTACGTTTAAATTAATTTTGTGTTATGAGAAAATTAATCCAAAATCAATTAATTTGAAACTTATAAAAATAAACAATCTATTGCCAAATATTCCTGAAATATATTCTTTTTTTCATCCCTTTTAAAAACATTGAGTATAAATTATAAAAAAATTTGAGAAATAACAAATTTAAGATGATAGAATCAGAGGCATTCAATAAATTATCAAATAGAGAACAAACAGAATATAAAGTAAAATAATATCATATCCATAATTAATTATGATATATAAAAAAATAACGTATATTTTAGTCATATATTTCCAAAATTTAATATGTCACTAATTTAGACATATATAAATTGGATCAATCTCAATTTGGGAGGAGAAACGATCCATCATTTGGAAAAAGATTTAGAAGATGGAATAAAATTGTGCAAATTGATAGAATTCTTGAAAGGGAAGCCAACAAGCAAAAAATACGATGAGAATACAAATTTTCAAATGAAAAAGCTCTCCAACATCACCATCTTTTTGGATGAATTGAAACAAGATGGATTAAAACTTGTAAATATTGGTGCCACAGGTATAAATAAATTGATATTTTTAATTTATAAATTTTATAATTAAAATCCTTATAATCCTTGAGTCAATCTTTATCTAATTTTTAATTTTCAAAAAAGAAATTCATGAGGGAAATCTCAAAATTATTTTTGGGCTTATATGGTTGATGATAAGCTTCTATCATATCAACAGATTGGATTTCTTGGACGATGAATTTGATCAGCCACAACAAAACCAACAAAATATTCGTAAACAATCTATCCATGTTGTAGGAATTCAAAAAATGGAGGCAAAATCTTTTTCAGTTGAAAATATTTTAAACCAAAATTCTAAATGGCCCACATATAAGATTATGATATCATAATGATATCATTATGATCATTCATTATACATTGATAATTCATACAACATTGATTATTCATATGTGTATAATCCCTTATATTTTTTATACATTCTTTAATGAAAAAAAATTAATTTTCAGACATTTCATCCATTGATCATAATTAAATGATCCAAACATATCACAATTATTTCATTTCTTTTTTTAAAATTCTTATTTTCTTTGTCTTTTTGCAGGCAAGAGAGAAAATTTTGTTTATCATCAATGATATTGTTGAAGCATGGGGACTTAAAGCAAAAAATTTTACAACTGATTTTGAAGATGGTAAAAAAAATTTAAAAAACTTGTATCTTCATTTTCTTGTCACTTTTTCTTTGATATTTTGTTTTAATTTTAAATTCAAATTTTTTTTTTCGAAAGGAAAAATTTTGAACTGTTTGGCTTTCACCAGAGATCCTAAGAGCGTCACCAACCCTAAAAACTTGGGTGGTAACAAAAACGAAATTGTTGGGCAAGCACTCGAAGCATTTGTGAAGATGGGAGGTAAAATATTTTTAAATTTGAATTTTATTTTTTTACTTGTATTAAATTTTTAATTTTTTAATTTTTTTTTTAATTTGATAAAAATTAATTTTATTTTAAAAGTTCCTCGTGTATTGGGAGTTGAGGAAATTACTGTTCATCACAACGAGAAATCTCTCATGACTCTTCTCACTTATGTCATTCGCGAGCTTTCTAGTCGTGATCAGATCGTTTTCCATCCTGATCAAGATCTCGACGAAACTAATTAGAACTATGATTAAATCTTCAAAAAAAATTTTAAATCATGATTATAAACAAGTTTAATCACTTTCTCCCGAATATATACATATATTATAAAAAAATAAAAAATAAAAATAAAAAATTAAAAAATAAAAAAAGAGAAAAATATATTTTTAGGTGTTAAAGAATGGGCAGTCTTGGGAATTTTGCTCTATTTTATCGTGGTAAGATTTGTTTTAGATTTTAGGACTTTATAGGATTATTTATATGATCATAATGAGTTTGATATTCCAATTGTGATAAATATTTAATTTTATTTCTTTTTATATTTAAATATTATTTTGCCACTAAGGACATTTGTATCTTGTTAATGAATATGATATTTTGTTTTTATTTTAATATTTGCACCTAATATATAACTAAATCCAGACAATAAAGTTTTGCTTTATGGCGATCTCAGAACCAGAAAAGAAAATCCACAGATTGTGATGGAAGCAGAAGATGTGAAATTCATCAGCTGTGGAGGCTCCCACTTCTTCATCTACAGAGAGAACGGCGATCTGTATGGATGTGGCAAAAACAATCATTATCAGCTGGGTATCGATGATAAGGATGATAATACTCACATCAGATTCATCATGAATGATAAGAAAATCAAGAATGTCATCTGTGGAGGTGATCATAGTATAATTCTCCGCCGTAAAATTTTCCAAAAAAGAAAAAAGAAAAAAAACAAAAAAAAAAAAAAAGAAAAAAATAGAAAATAACAAAAAAATAACAGAAAACATCTAACATTTATATTACAATATAAATTGTTTCTTCATTTTATTTTGGAGTTACTGATATTAGTTAAAAAATCAAAATTGTAAATAAATTGATTTAAAATTAAAATTAAAAAAAAATTTGATCTCAAAATTCTTTTGAACAATTATATTTCTCAGAAAATGGAGAAATTTTCGTGTTTGGAGCAAATGGATTAGGACAATTAGGATTGGGACACAGAGTAAAAGTTAAAAAAGCCTACAATGTTGGAGAGTTTTTCTGGAATCAGGGATATCAAATGTGGATAAAATTTTACTTTGATATTAATGAAAGATGGGGATCGTAAAAGTTAATTTTTAATTTTTTGTTTTTGAAAAATTTAAATTTTTTTTTTTGATAGTTTATGGATTTGGCTGTAATAAGTAAAAAAAAGAATATTTTTTTAAAATTTGATCAATAACTTTAAAATTTTAATTATTTTTTATTTTTTATTTTAATCAAAAATCTCACAAATTTTTTTTGAATTTTATTTTATCAGTAACAGGGAATTTAACTTTTGGGAGGAATACATCGTCATGGAACCAAAATTCATTTTGAATGACAATGATATAAGGACCATTTCTTGTGGGGGGTATCACATTGAAATCTTAAAAGGTTTCAAAAAATTAAAAATAAAAATATAATAAAAAATAAAAAATAAAAAATAAAATAATAAAAAAAATAAAATATAAAAAAATTTTAAAAATAAAAAAAAATAAAAAAATAAAATAATAAAATATATTTTAAAAATAATGATAAAAATAAAATAATATTTGAAAAAAAGTTGATGGAAAAGTGTTGATGTTTGGAAATAATTCATTTGGTCAACCTGGTCAGTGAGGAACACATTCAATCAAATATAAACAATATAAACAATATTGTGTAAATGACATTTAAACAAAAATAAAATAAATTAAAAGGGTACACATAATAAATAAATATTATTTAAAGGAATATAAAATGTGGAGGACATTATACATTATTTCACTTGGAAGATGGAGTCCACGGGTTAGGATCTGTAAAATAGATTTTTTATTTTTTTTTAATTTTTTTTTTTTTTTTAATTTTTTAAATTTTTATATTTTTTTTGTGTAAATTTTTTCATTCGAAAAAATTTGTTTTAAGAGCTCATCCAGTCAACTAGGCCAAGAAAAAACGATAATCACAGAGTTGATTTGTGTTGAAAACCATCTAGATATAAGCAAGATCTTCTGTGGATGGAATCACGTACTATACGTTAACAACGAAGGAGAAGTTTTTGGGTACGGAAACAGCAGGGGTTTTAATTTTTTACAAAAAATTTCATTTGTTTTTTTTTTTGGTTAAACAATTCTTATTTTTTGCTTTCTATTTAAATTTTTATTTTTAAATATCAATTTTTTTTGAAAAAACTTGAATTATTTCATTTTTTCTTAATATTTTTTAAAAATTTAGTTTTAAATTCTTTTTTTTGAAAATTTTAAAGCAAATTTAACATCATTGTTTTTATTGTTAATTCTCTTCTTTCAAAATTTTTTTTAAATATTTTTTTGTTTTTTAGGACAACTAGGAGATAGATGATCTAATGTCCAAATACAAACTCTTCAAAGACAAAGAAACGCTCTACGGAAATGATGAAGAACATGCTCAATGGAGCTCCGACAAACACCGACTTCAATTTTATATTTAAAGGGAAAGTTTGTGCTTTCTTGCATGTTTTAAAAGTTTATAACAAAACTAAGAATAGAATGTGAAGATTCCAAAGTTTGTAGTTTTATTTTTTTTTCTCCTTTTGACTATTTTTGAATTTTGAAAAAAAAACTTTGTAATTAAAAAATTTTGTGTAGACCACAAAAATTGAAGAAAATGATGGACAAGATTTTGTCTTTTATTTAAAAATTATAATTAATTAATTATAAAAATTAATTTATAATTTTAAAATTAAAATTATTTAATAATAATTATAAAATTGAAAAAAAAAAATGTGCCTTGGAAATTATACAGTATTCTATAAAGGTATGAATGAAACCAAAGAATAATAATATTTTTCCATATCAATTTTAATGACAGTGAGAAAATAAAAATATAAAAATTTAATTAATGAGGAGCTGAATATTTAATAATATTTCTCGGATCTGTTTATATTCAGTTAGTTCAATTTAATGTCCCATCAATCTCAGCCCATTAATGTAAATAAACTTTATTTTTAAAATAAAGAAAAATACTTTGAAATTTCTTAGCATCAAATTTTCTCGAATTCTGTTTAAATCAGATTTATTCATTTAAAGTATAATGGATTCAAAATAAGGTGATTACTGAATTATTGAAATCACTTTATCTTCAAAATATAATCAAATGATTTTCCTAAAAAAAAATTTTGAGCTCAGTATTTTGCCCGAGAATAACATATCTTTATCAGAAAGAGAAATATATTTTTTAACTTCGATGAGATTCTTAATAAATTAAATATTTTAATTAAATATTTTCGGTTGGATAATTCATTTTTAAGATATGTGATATTTTTTATAAAAATTGCAAAAATCTTGAATTATTCGAAATTTCTTAGCATCAAATTTTTGAGTTC
>JAMYWO010000414.1:3104-29624 GCA_024220525.1 Cochliopodium minus | reverse complement strand
ATTAAGATTTTACAACAATAAATCAAGAGATGTTCTGAATGATATCCACTGCTGATTCTATTCATATTTTATTTATTTTTTAAAGATAATTGGGTTGTTTTTCTGAAGATAATGCGAACCAACCACTGTATGTAAATAACAATTTTGAATTAATTGTAAGATGAATGATTTTTATCGTGTTAAAAATGGTATTCAAATAAAAAAAAATCACCTCAAGAAATTATAAAATAAATTTTTTTTTTTTTGAAGACACATTTTTTAATTTTTCTCAAATATTTGCGATTTTAGGTCTATATTCTTCTATATTTTCCCAAGTTAAGGGCACGAGTTCTCTTCTGCTGAGGGGCTTTTTGGTGAGAGGACAAATGTTTTTTCCGTCTTCCCTTGTGAGGCATCTCAGCCAACTTTCTCTTGACATGACATGTCCGTGAGGTGATATCATGGGCTCCACAACGTCATCTATTAAAAGAAAAATCAAATTTAAAAAATTGGAAAATGTTTTTTATAATAAAAAATAAATAGTTTATAAATTAAGGTAAATAAATTAAACAAAAAAAATATTCAAAAAATATATTAAAAGAAAAAATAAAAATAAAAAAAAAATATAATGAAAAATAAAATAAAAAAAAAATATTCAAAAATACTTTAATAAAATAAATAAAAATAAAATAAAATAAAAAAAAAACATTCAAAAAAAAATAAAAAATAAATAAAAAATAAAATAAAATAAAAATTAATTTAAATTTTTTATTTTCACCTAATGTGATTGGATCTACGAAACCTGGTAGAGGATTTTCTTTTTTCTTTTTTTCTTCTCTCTCTAACCTTTCCCTATCTTGCTTTGACATCCGTGAAAATTTTTCGACCACTCCTCCATCCTCGCCCTTTGTGTTGATGTGTTCAACATCATTAGAAGATGAGGATCTTGTAACTTTAAAAAAATAAAAAGAAATTCAATGAATAAAAAAATAAAAGAAAAAATACAAAAAATTAAAAAATTAAAAAAATAATTCAATAAAAAAATTAAAATAAAATAAAATAAAATAAAAAAAATAATTTTTTTTTTCACCCCTTTTCTTTGTTCCTCCTCTTTCGTATGATGGAAGCCTGAATTCTTCATCTCCATCATCATCGTCATCATCTTCACTATCTACAAACCAAAAAGGTTAAAAAATAAAGTTGTAAAAACAAAAAATAAAAAATAAAAAATAAAAAATAAAAAATAAAAAATAAAAAATAAAAAATAAAAAATAAAAATTGAAAAAGATATTTATTTTAAATTGTTACCTTTTTTCCTTTTCTTTGTGGTTTTTACTACTCTCTTTTTCTTTTCTTGAACAACATCTTTTATGACGATTTCCCCTGAAGAAGCATTCTTTCTTGCTCCCTTTCCTTTCCCAAATATATATTTGGCCTTGCCGTTCACCATTTCGTAATGAGGATCTGATATTTCTCCGCTTTCAATCAATTGACGATAGAAGTTACTATTTGAATTTTATTTTATTTAATTTTTATTTTTATTTATTTTTATTTTTTTTATTTTTATTTTTTTTGTTTTTTATATCAATTATTTTCGTTTGTTTTTAATTATTGTTAATATTTTTTTATTTTTATTCAATTATTATTTTTTTTTTTTTTTTTTATTTTATTCAATTATTATTTATTTTATTTTTTTTTATAATTCTAATTTTTTCTGTCATTTATTTTTTATTTTTATTTATTTTACCTGCATTGATATCCCACTCTCCCCGGAATAGCCATCGCAAAAATACCCCAATTTTTGCTTTAAAATTTTTTTGATAGAATTTTAAAAATAAGATTTGATAATAAAAATAAAGTTTACTTTGCTCCATTTGTTTTCAATCTTTCATAAAATAATTTTTTCTCCTCAACAGACCACCTTCCATTTCTTTGCTTTTCCTGATGTAAAATATTTTAATTTAAATGAATAAATTTATTAAAATTAAAATAGTCAGAAAAAAAATATTTTAAAAAATTAAATTGATACAAAAAATAAAAAAAGTCTTTTTTTTTAAAAATTAATTTTTTTTTTTAAAATTAAAAAATTTTTTTTTAAAACAAGTCTTTTATTTTTTAATATTTTTACATCAGGATGATTGAACCTGTAGTAATAAGCATTGGGATTGGAGTTTATCATTTGGAAAGCTTTGACTCTGGCAGGGGACCATCCCTCAAAGTTTCCTTGCTGGATCGCTTCGTCCAACCTGAGTTTTTTGTAAACGTAACCTTTGCCTCTCCTAAATGAATAATAAAAAAAATTGTTTAAAAATTATGAAAATAGAAAAATATAAAAATAATGAACATAAAAAAAAATGAATTAAATAAAAATAAAAATAAAAAATAATAAAAATGAAAATAAATAAAATAAAAATAAAAAATTATTTCACGTCTTTTTAGCTCTCTTTGTTGCCTCTTCTTGGGTTTTCTTTGCTTGAGTCTTGACTTTTTTTCTGACGTGAGTTACGACTTGGATTGTAGGATGCTCCTTTTCATATTTCTTGGCGATGTGTTCTCTCATTGCCTTCAAGAAGTACGGATCTGTGAGGTAAAGGATCACTTTGTCCTAATTGAAAAAAAAAAAAGATCAAAATATGAATTTTTGATATCTTTCATAATTGTTTTGAAATTTAAAATTGAATTTAATTTTATTCTATGATATTTGAAATTAATTTGAAATTAAAAGAATTTCTTTTGATACTGAAATACCATTATTTATTTTTGATAATCTTTGTACTTCACATCAATTTTGTTTATATCGATTAAAAATAAATTATTTAAATGTTTATATGTACTTACCTCATCTTGCTCACATTCCTCCAAAGCAGTCTTGATCTCCTCATCGATCAAAAAGGCATGGATCGACCGGATCTTGTCGAAAATCTTCTTCTCCCTCTTCTTCTGCAACTTTTCGAATTTCAGCTTCTGGATCTCCAATCTCTTCTGGATGAGATCCTTCTCATTCTCTGTCAATTCTTCTTTGAATAGATTTTCCTTTCTGATGTTTTCGAGCCCATCTTCGGCGAAGTCCTCTATGTTTGCATCTTCTTCTGATTCTTCGCTCTTTTTTTGATTTTTCTTCTCTTTCTTCATCATCTCTATCAATCTGCTTTTTATATCTGTTTTTTTAAAAAAAATTTAATAACGGAAATAGTTTATTGAAAAAAACTATTCAAAATTTAATAAAGAAAGAGATATTAATCATTTTCATCAATTTTTAATTACAACATTATTGCTCGATAAAAGAATTATATCACATTATTTTTGATTTATAATTGATCTTAATTAAAATATGCATATATTTTGGTATAATTTCTGAAATATGATTAAGATTGAAGATTTTAATCAGATCTTTTATGAATAGGACTGATTTATAATAATAACCTGTCTTTACGATTTTTGGCGCCTTATATCTTGGTATGAATTTTGGCTCATCTTCTTCAAAGAAGATGGTTTTGGGGAATGGATCAATTTCTTCAACGACTTCTATTTTTTTCTTTGCAGTTGTTTTTTTGCTCATTTTTTCTTTTTTTTTTTTTTTTCCCAATGCAAAAATGTTTAAAACATTCAAGAAAGGATATACTTTGTCTTTGCATCATTACCTTTTAACAAATGAAATGATTTTAAAATTAAATGAAGAACAAATTTTGAATAAAATAAAAAATGGATGATAACATTATATCGATGGAATACGATTCAAATAAGAAACATAATCATGGCCATAATCTCAAACATAGAGATAATAGGAAATTGCATTCACACGATCATTTAACAGACAAAGATAAAGAGATGCACAATCATCAGATTGCACATCAACATTATCATGGTGCTAAGAAAACATTGAAGCAATCCAGAAAAGATATGAATCTTGCTATAGATGATGTGGTGAGATGCATTATTTTGAGGAAGAGTTGGATAGAAGTGGTGGGGTTGGAATTGGATGAAAATAATAAAGATGTTAAATATAGTAAATTGAGGATGATCATTGTCAATGCATTCGTTTCATTCACTGTAATATCTTAATTTCTTTCAAATTCAAATTATAAAAGTAAAAGTGACTCATCTATATAAATGGAAATCATTAAGAATCATTCAATTATCTATTAATCTTATATTTGTTGGACAAAATTCATATTATCAAGAAAATAATATCCAACAATTTTTATATTCCTCAAATATTCAGAAATAATTCAACAAAAAATTATATTTTGCCAATACAACCATAAAATAACTTTGAATATCTTTATGCAAAAAGAAAATTGAAATTTAACTAAAAACAAAATATTGAATATTCTAATATCCTTATTTCCTTTTTGATAATTCTTTTGACAAACCTTTATCTTTTGTTATTAGTCTATTTTTGGTGAAGATGTAAGATATGAAGAATCTAGAAGAAGAATACACATCCTCTCACTATTATTTCTTTCCATCGTAACTCTCTTCTTTAACTTCTCCGAAAAAGCCAACGATTGTAGCCTCTCCTACTGCATATTCTATCCCTTCATGATTTCCATCATAACTTCCATCATTTCCAACATATTTGTATATAAACTCAACATCCCTTTGCCTCACCACAAAGATCAAAATTGTATTGCTTGTATTCAAGCTCCTCATTATGCTATGTATTTGCCTGCTATGGAAAGTGTTATTTTGATTGTTAACGAAATTATTTTGTATTTTCTTGGAAATTTGAATTCTTTAATTCTTTACAAAATAACCAAGATGTTGTTTTGCTTTCACATCACTCTTTTGTCATTGTGCACTTTCGCTTCTTTACCTCTCTATGGGAGGTTTGTTGATATTTATGGAAGTCCTTCTAAGATGGTGCCTGGTTTAATATTATTATTTGGAATTGGGATTGGTGTTTGGTTTTTTTATTAAATAAAAAAATAAAAAATATAAAAAATAATTTCAATTATTCAAATTAAAAAGTTTTTTACATAAAAATAAAAAACAAATTATTTATTCAAAAATTAATTAAAGTCTCATAATACTCTTCTGCTACAACAATTAATTTATCATAATCTATAGAAGGCAGTTGAAGCAAGAAATTGGCAACTTGTTTAGATTCCTTCTTCTCAAAAATGTAGTTTTGAATGATAGTCAAAATGGAAGCTCCAAAACAAGCAATATAATCAACTGTAACACAAACAATTTTGTCCCACATTTTTAAAAGATCTGAAATGGAAAATTTACATGAAGTGAACCTTCCTTTGAACCAAGAGTATAAAAAAGAATCCAGATGGAAGTTCAATATTTTGATGTGATTCAAAATTTTGGGGTGTTTTATCTCCAATAATCTCAAACAATACGAGATCTGGTTATAACAACCTTCATCATTCTCTTCGAGCTTCAAAAAAGAATGTTGTTGTTGAGTATGGTACATGTTCTGGTCCATCAAAGACATGAAATTTTTGAAGCAAAAAAATGCTTCGTGTTCACAATTAAAAATGTTTGTAAAAAGTTTTGCTATAGCTTCTAATTGAGAAATGTTATCTGTAGAATTAAATGAAAAAACAGAATTTGTTGTTTGATAAAATCCTTGCACTCTAAACACTGTTACCAAAGTTTCATAAGTGCTCTCTTTCTTTTTTTTAGAAGTTTTAAAGTCTTCATCATCAAAATCGTTGTTGTACGGGTCTTTGTTGATGTTTCTTTGAAGCATTGCTATTTTTTTAAGATCCAAATATTGTTCTTCTCTTTGTTTGTCACAAAACTCCCAACTTTCCTATCATTTTTTTTTCAAAAAAAAATAATAATTGATAAAATAGTCTTTCTGGTTCAGATTTGATTCATTTCAATTTTTTGAAAGAATTTTTTTTTGCTTAACAATTTTATCATACCTTGAATTTATCATTCAACAAGATTATTTTCCATATCTTTCCTCTATATTGACTTGGCAAAGAAAATTCCTTGCATATCGTCTTTATTGCTTCTTTATCTATTATCCTCTTTTTGAATAGCTCGTCTATGGAAGTCTTTAATTTTTGATTAGATAATCCTAATTGATTATAATAGGATGTTCTGATGTTCCTTGGATCCATTCAATGAAGGGATCTTAAAATAAAGTACAATTTTTTTATTTTTAAACATTTTTATTTTAATTTTTTCTTTATTGGGATCATATAGTCCTCATTGGTGGAGATACGAGTATGACACCATCACCTCTAACAAAAAGCATCTCGAATTTTCTTTTGCTAGTCTAATATTTTAAAGGGGTGAGAAAATATTGAGAAAAATTAAGAATCTTTCTCTTTGAATAATAGTATAAAGAAGAATGTATGAATTCAGTTTGAATATGATATTGTTATTGAAATGTTGATTTTAAAGCATATTTCCTTCAAATTTACCTTTGTTATTTCTTCATTTGATTCTTCATCAAGTTCCAAAGTTGTTATAGTCTCTTCTACATCTTCCAAAACCATATTCAAGTGTTGATCATAAGCCTATTAAATATTATCGTTTTAAAATTAACGGATAAAGAAAAGATATGATGCAATGATATGAGTGCATTAGCTCAATATATCCTTCTATAAGAAATGAATTTTTTGATTTTACATGCAATTTTCCCCATAATTCTCTTTCTCCTCTCATCTTTACGTATATTTTCTCATCAATACTCAATCTGATCAAATCTAATGGTTCTTCGACTGCATTTGAATTCTTCATTTCAATAAATCAAAACAAAGAAAGGATTGGGACTTATTTTTTTTATATTTTTTCTGTTTAAAATTAAATGAAAAAAAATAAAAAAAATATTGTTTGTTATTTAATAAATGGATGATAAAACTCCTTTGATTCAAAAACATCACCATGATGATCATGATTATTCTGGTCATGCCAAATATGTTTTGTTATATAACATGGCAACAAAGTAAAATTGGTGATCTTCGGACATAATATTAATATTATAAAGAATTGAAAGACTAATATAACTTTTTTTATCTATTTTCTTTATTTGATCAAATTATCACTTAGTGCAACACTATATGGATTCCAATCTATTTTATCAACATATTGGAACAACAATTTAGGATATTCAAGTAATTTTGCATCATTTATTACAAATATTGCTATCTTTGCCATCTACACATTCGCTCTTGTTGTAAATAAATATTTTTATAAAATTCAAAAAAAATTTTCTTTTTCTTTTTCTATTTGGGCAACTAATTATTCGTAATCTTCAACAAAAATAATTTTCTTTTGAAATATTTAGGGAGGATATGTTTCTGATTCACATTTAGGTAAAACATCATTTCAACTTTTAATCACAAAGTTAATATAATGAACTATATTTGATAATAAATCATTGAAAATGTTTATAAATACTTATCACCAATATATAGCTTACTATAAACAAATTTAATCTCACAAAATAACAAAAGCTTTATTATTATTATTTTTTTTAATTCATTCAGCGAAACATTAAATTAATTTTTTTTTTTTTGACTTAAATAAGGATTATTTAAAACATTGAGTCTTGGAAGTGTTATTGGTATTGTGGGTATAGGTTTATTTTTAGTGTCTTCATTGTTAGATTACTTCGGGATACATGGACAAATAGTCTGGATGTCCTACCTCGCTTTGTCATTCTTTGTTGTTGGAAACGGAATGATAAAACCCACCACTAGTGCTTTAAATGGAGATCAATTTAGAGATGATCAAGAGGAATTAAGATCCCAATATTTCTCTTGGTAAAAATATTTAATTTTATTTTCCATTTTAATAAAATTTTTTATTTGTTATTTCTTTGTTTTTTGTTTTTTGTTTTTTGTTTTTGTTTTTTGTTTTTTGTTTTTTGTTTTTGTTTTTTGTTTTTTGTTTATTTGCTTAAACTTTTTATTCACTTTTTTTTTATTATTTTTATTTTTTTTTTTGTTTTTATTTGCTTAAACTTTTTTATTATTATTTTTATTTTTGTTTTTGTTTTATTTTATTATTTTCATTTTTCTTTTTGTTTTTATTTTTTATTTCAAATTTTTTATTTTTCATTTTAATTATTATTTTTTATTTTTATTTATTATTTTTGTTTTTGTTTTTATTTTTTTATTTTATTTATTCAATTACATTTTTTATTTCATTTTATTTTGTTTTTTTCTTTAGGAAATTTTTTATTTTTGTAATTTAAATTAATTTTTTTAAAAAGGTATTATTTTTCCGTCCAAATTGGATCTATTTTTCCTTCTATTGGTATTCCAATCTTGTTGCAAGCTGAGAAATCTTGGGTTAAAAAAAAATATATTTATAATTTGTTTTTTTTTTGTTTTTAAATTTATTTTAAATTAATATTTTTTTTTTAATTTTTTTTTTTTAAATAGGTTTCATTCGCAGTTTTGACAGGAGTAATTGCAATTGGATTTCCTCTCTTTTTGATTCCTAGTAAAGGACTTAACAAGAAGGAGCCAAAGGGAAGTGTAATGAAGATGGTGTTCAGCGTCATCAGAGATGCTCTTTGCCCTTCCAAAAAAAAAGAAAAGTTGAATTCTTCAATCAACATAACTCATAACGGAAAAACTTCTTGGTTAGACAAAGCAAAATTATATCACTCTGAAGAAGGTAATTTAAAAAATTTTTTTAAATTTTTTTTTAAACACTTTTTTTTTGATATTTGATTAGATTTTATTTGATTTTATTTTAATTAACATTTTTTTTAATTTTATGATTTTTTTTTTTGATTTTATTTTTCTAAATCAATTTCTTGAAGATGTTGAAAATGTCAAGCAGGCTTTGGCAGTATTAAAAGTATTCATTCCACTTCCTTTCTTTTTTGCAATTTTCTTCCAAATCTATTCCTTGTGGGTCTTTGAAGCAAGTTCGATGGATCGTCATGTTTTCGGCTTCGAAATTCCAGCGGGTACCACCGTTTCCCTCAATCCCATCATGGATTTAATGATCATTCCTTTAACTGCCAAGGCGATTTATCCTGCTTTAAAAGGAACCAGATTTGAGTTGACTGATTTGAGAAAGATGTTGTTAGGGTAAATTATTCTCTTGATTTTTTCAAATAATTTTTAAATTATTTGATATTTTTTTCAATTAATTTTTTTATTTTTTTCGAAAATTTTTTATTTATTTTTTTAATTTTTTTATTTTGTTAATTTTTGTTAATTTTTTTTATTAGACACATTTTCACAATTGCCGCTTGTATTGTTTCTGGGTTTGTTGAATTAAAGTTGAGACACGACAGAATCAGCATTTTCTGGATCATTCCTCAATACTTTTTGATCTCTTGCGCTGAAATTTTGTTGTGTACCACTGCATATGAGTTTGCATACACTCAAGCTCCTAAAAATATGAAAGGTTTATTGACTGCATGTATGGTAAAATAAAAATTCAAAAAATTTTTTTAAAAAAAAAATAAAAAATAAATTAAAATAATCAAAATTTTTTTAAAATTTGAAATTAATATAAAAAAATTAATTTAAAATAAAATTAATTTTAAATTAATAAATTAAAAAAAAATTGTAAATAGATGTTCACTATTGCCATTGGTAATGCTTTGGTTGCTGCTTTGGCTCTTATTAAAATTGATATTGCAATTCAGGACTTTGCTTTTGCGGGAGTCATTTTCGTCATTTTCATTTGGTTTTTGTTCATTGCTCGTAACTACCAGAAAATGGCTGATGAAATGAAGATGAATGTAAGCTATGAACAAAACAATGAAAATTAAAAGTTGAGGAGAAAAATATATAAAATTCAAAGTTTTTAAATTAAAAACAAATTATTTAATTTAGTTCAAAAATTTTTTTTTAATTATTATTATGTGAAAATCTTTTTATTGAAAGAGATGTTTAAATTGTTCGATTGAATAAATAATATTTTTCAAATATAAAAAAAGTTTGGCAATATTTTTTTTTTCTATAGATTCAATAAATAAAGAATGGGATGTTGTGGAGCAAAGGAAAAGGTATTAGATATTTTATTTTTGGGGATTTTATAAATTTTATATTTACTCTTTCTTTTTAAAGGAAATCACCGTGATTCCCAAATTCTCTTCAATAAGAGATGAGAAATCAAGGAAGAATGCCAATTTTAAGAAGGATGATAAAACTCCTTTATTGAAGGATAACAAATCCGAGGTTGGGATAGATAATGAAGATGAAGAGCAAATTAAAGAGAAGTTGATCATACACAACATAAAATTGAAATCGGGTAAGATTTGAAGAATAATAAATTTAAATTTTATTAAATTTTATAAAGCAAAAAATTTGATTATATATTTTGATTTGATAAAAGTAAAAATTAATATTTAAAACTATTATCTCAAAGATACGAAAAGAAACAAAATTATAGAAGAGATTTTAAAGACGGAACAGTCTTATGTAAATTCGTTGGTAGTATTTGCGGAGAGGATTTTGAAACCACTTATTGAAGAATGGGGAAAACCCGTACAAAAACAAACTTTGTTAGAACTTAGGTATCTTAACAATTTTTAAATAAATTGTGTTTGAATGAATATATTCCCCATATAAATATGCGAGATATAGACAGTGTTTTAATTATCAGTTCAAAATTTAAATAAAAATTTGATTAAAGTAGAAATATATCAATTTAAATCTCTTCCATAATTAAATTTTTAAATAAATTCATTTTTATTTATTTGTTAATTAAGAAATAAAATAGAAGCAGTCTACGTGGTTAATTATACACTTTTGGATCAATTAGAGGAAATAGGAAATAAGGGGAATTTATCAGACAATGTGGGCGAAGTGTTCAAAAAGTTAATTCCCTTTCTGAAAATGTATTCTGTAAATTTTTTTTATTTTTAAATTTTTTGAAGATTGATTTAATTAAATTTTCTTTTAAAAAAATAAAAATTTATTTTCTAAAGGAATACACCATTTGTTATGAAAAAACTCTTCCTTTCATTTCTAAAATTACTGTGGATCCTTCTTTTATAAAATTCTATTCCAATTTGAGGGAGACATTTAAAGAAATCAAACTTGATTTTTCTTCTTATTCAAGTAAAAAATTAATGTAAAATATATTTTAATTATACACTCAACTGCTTTAAATAGTTGTTCCTGTTCAAAGGTAATCCAGTTTTATTTTAATAAATATAAATTATTAAAAAATATTTTTAGAATTCCTAGATATGAATTGTTATTGAGAGAATTATTGAAAGAAACTCCAAACAAACACAAGGATTATAAGCCTATTGAATATTGTTTAGAGCAAGTTAAAGGAGTTGCAAATTTTGTTAATCAATCAATAACAAAGGCAAAAAATCTGATAAAAATGGTTGAAATACAAGAAAAGTTACTCTTTAAGAATGATGTAATTTCATAACTCTAGAAAAATTTATTGATTATTAATTAATTCTTAAAAAGTTAATCGACCCGCACAGAGTTTTTATTAAAGAAGGAATATTGATTTTACAAAAGTCTGATGATAAAAGGATGTTTTGGCTTTTCAACGACAAATTTATTTCTGCAAAACCTATATTCGGAGGAGGGTTGATTAACAAGTATGTTGATTGTGAGGAATACATGTTGTCTGTATTAAAACTTGACCCTATGGAAAATGGTTTATTTCTTTTTTCTAAAAATTTTTTTGAATAAATAATTATTTTTTAAAAAAAAGATGAAAGTTACTTCCAAATTTCTACAGTAAAGAAAAATTATATTGTCAAACCCGAAAACAAACAAGAAAAGGCAGAATGGGTTACAGCACTCCAAGAAGCACTTGACAAGGACAATATTTCAAGAAAATCTTTTGGAAACAATATCAGCACTCTTAATAAAAAAGATGGCAAAGATTGTTCTGTTTGTAAAAAGTCTTTCAGTGCTTTGAAGAGAAAGAAACGTCATTGTAAGAATTGCGAGAATGTTGTTTGTGATGGTTGTTCTTCAAAACTTATAATAGCCTCTCTTGATGAAAAGAAGAAGAAGAGGGTTTGTGATTTGTGTGCAAAGGATATCAAATAAAAAAAAAGTTTTTGTTTGACTTTTTAAAAATTTTTTTAAAAATTGATATCATCATTTCTTTTTGCATTTCATTTGCATTTTTTTTTTTAAACGAAATAATCATTTTTGAATTTAATATTGTGAAAATATATAATCATTGTTTCTCAAATATATACGTATTCCAATCCTTGAGGAATAATTTTCAAAATAAAAAAAAAAATGGAGAAAGGAAAGATTATTATTATAATCACAATTTCGATTATTTTCCTATTCTTCATATTTGATTTGATCGAAAGGAATAATAAAACCAATTTCTCAAATACCAATCCCATCCAAAATACTCAAACCAATAATTCTGAATTTTTGCAGATTCTATTTAGACCTAGGATCATGATACCCAAGATAATCATTCAAACCAATAAGATGAAAATGGAATATATGACCCCAATGATGAAAGAGCTCATCAATAAGAATAAAAAACTTAATCCTGATTATGAATACAAATATTTTGATGATGAGGCTGCAATTGATTTTTTGATTGAGAAGTTTGGTTATGATTCTGAAGAATTGAAAACATTTTATTGTTTCAAACCGGGAAAATTTAAAGGTTCAAAAAAAAAAATAATTATTATATTTATTATGAATTATTTATGATCATTCGAATCTTATTTATTAATAAAAAGAAAATTATATCAAAATACATTTTATAAACTTTTTTTATCTTGAAGCAAATTTTTTTGCTGCTGTTGCTTTGTCTGTTTATGGTGGAGTATATATGGATTGTGACATAGTTCCCATAAAACCAATAGACGAATTTTTGGACAGATATAAGTACACATTCGCAGTTTCAAAAGAAGAAGATTTAATGGGTACAAAATTTTAAACTTTTTAAAGTTTTTTTTATTTTAACAATTTTTTTTTTACTAGGGTTGAACACTGGGTTTGTTGCTTCTATTCCTGAACATCCCATTCTCAAAAAAGCAATAAAAATGATGATATACAATTGTAACAACAAGCACATTCCATTTGTCCACAATAGATACAATGATTTTCAAAAGTCTTTCATCACTGTACTGTGTAAGAAACTTAAAAGCTTTTGGAAAATTTCTTGTGATTACCAAAAATCTAAATTTTTTTTTTTTGTTTTTAGTTTTTAGTTTTTAGTTATGTTTTTTGTTTTGTTTTTTGTTTTTTGTTTTTCATTTTTTCATTTTTTCTTTTTTGTTTAAAACTAGCTGTGACAGGATCTCATTTAATGCACAAAGTGGTCAACGATTATATAAACATACCACAAGACGCGCCATCTCTCAACGAAAGCAGTGTATCTTTAGGTATACAGATATTTCAATATTGCTGGGGAAATAATATCTTCACTAGCAAAATCGGATATTGTAACGATACGGATGTAATTATGAAACCATATTATGAGGAATTTGACAAGGAGATGTGGGAGATTTTCCAGGTTAAGAATTGGTTCGATTACAAAGACTCTAAGGACTTTTACAATGATGTGTATTCAAATATTTTTTATTTTTTTATTTATTTTTTTATTTTTTGTTTTATTTTTTGTTTTTTGTTTCATTTTAAAATTTTTAATTTTTTTTTGCTAGGGATTATGAAGTCAACAATAAAGAAAAGTTAATGGAAATTCTTAGAGAAAAGGACAAACAAATTTTAGTAGGAGATGACGCAAAAAGAAAAGAATATATATACAATCTAAACGAAAAAGATAAGGAAATTAAAAACAAAGAAAGTGATCTCAAGTATAGACTTGAAGAGATAGAAACCAAAAATAATCAATTGAGGGACAAAGATAGATTGATAGAGGATATAAAGACTGGAAAGTATTTAAAGGATAAAGATGAGGAGGTAAAAAAATTAAAGTTGAAAGTTAAAGAAATGAAGAGTAAGATTCTTATGTTCGAGAAGGATCGTGAGCTTGATGAATTGAGGTTGAAAGTTCTTTTGTTGGAGCAGAAAAAAGAAAAACCTACTATTGATCCACTTGAAGAAGATTAAATTATTATTTTTATTAAACTTTTATATTTAAAATATATTCTCCTTTTAAAATAAAAATTAAAGAAAAATCAGAATAGATTGAGTGAAATTCATTGGAAGGATCATTTAAAGTTCAATAAATCATTTTGATAGATTTTAAATTCAAAAAAAAAAAAAAATGAAGACCTTTTTCCTATT
This sequence comes from Cochliopodium minus, assembly GCA_024220525.1. NCBI lineage: Eukaryota > Discosea > Himatismenida > Cochliopodiidae > Cochliopodium > Cochliopodium minus. The sequence continues at coordinate 15,504 of JAMYWO010000414.1, read as the reverse complement.
TATTGTTTTTATTCTTTTTTCATTTTGTTATGCAAAGAATGTGAAAGTAAATGATGATTGGATAATGTCACAAAGGTAAGATTATTTAAAATTATTTCTCGATTACAATCTTTTTTACAAAATATCAAAGAGGTAGGAAACAATATCTTCCAATCCAATTTATTAACAACATAATCAAACAATAGCCAATCCTGAAAGCATTTATAAATTCACTATCGCATTGAAATTAAGCAATGTTAGACAATTGGAGGTATTATCTTGTTGTATAAAAGAGTATTATCATTTATCAATTTTTTTAGAAAATGGTACTCGATATCTCTAATCCATTGAGCCCTAATTATTGTAAAAATTTAAATTTTATATTTTTTATTCAAACCTTATCTTTCACACATAGCAAATTGGCTTTCGAAAGATGAAATAGAATCTATAATCTCACCTCCTGAAGAAATTTCAAGCTCCATAATCAAATATTTGAAAGATCAATGCTCAGAATTTGAATTTGAGAATAATAAAGGTAAAAAAGTGAATGATAATTGAGACTATAACCACATTATTAATACTCTTTTGAATATAAAATAAAGAACATAATAATCTTTCATTCAATTTTTAAAACTTTTCCCAAATAGATTCCATCAAAGTAACTGGGCCTATCAGATGTGCAGAAAAAGTGTTAAAAGTTAGAATGATGAGATACTTCATGAAGAAGAATCCATCCTTCTCCGTATACCGCAGACACATCGAAGATACTCATCCAATATTCCCTCACTCCCTCCAACAACACATCTCCTTCCTTTCGGGAGTCTCCGCTTTACCGAAAGTGAGAAAAGACTTAATGACAAAAAGAATTTCTAAGATTCATTCTGCAACTAGTTTTGTTAATGAAGACGAGTTTGATTATGAATACAATATTCCTCAAACTATGAGATTTCTTTACAACATTCCTCCAGGAACAAGTGGAAACAATACCAAGAATTCGTAAACAAAGGTTTTTTTAAAATATTTTGTAACATTATTTTTTTTCTTCAAAAAATATAGTCAAAGTGGTAATTAATTTTAAAAAAATAATTATTTTATAAAGTAACATTTTTATTATTTCGTTTTATTTTATTTTTTTAGTTTTTGAGTTTCTGCCTGTTGGAATGCCATCTTGGGATGACCTTAAACAATTCTCCTCAGAAGCAGACGAAGTATTTAATAATGTTACAAGAGTTATTGGGCCTGTTCAATCGGGAGGAAGCGGAGAATCAACATTAGACATTCAATGTAAACTTTTTTGTCTTTATTTTTATTTTGAAAATGTTTTTATATTATTTAATTTTAGATATCACAACAATTGGTGCTGGAGTACCAACTTATTATATCACTGCAGATGGATGGGTTTATGACATGGCTAATACCCTTTTCACTATGAATAACCCTCCATTGGTTGTGTCCCTTTCCTATGGTTGGATGGAAGCACAAACTGTAAATTTTAATTTTTTTTTTTTTGAAAATATTTTAATTTAGAAAATATTCTCACTATTTTCAATTTTCCAAAATAGTGCGAAGCTGATGTTACAAATGCAAATTGTACTGGGATTGATGCTCAACAATACGTAGAAAGAGCCAATCAAGAATTGATGAAGTTGGCAGGTTTAGGAATTTCTGTTTTGGTTGCAGCACAAGATGAAGGTATCTTCAAAGAGATATTATTTAATTTTATTTTATTTTAATTTATAATTTTTTTTTTTATTTAAATAAAAGGTGCACCTAGTTATAATAATCAAAATTGTCAGTTAGAAAAAACTTATCCAGTCTGGCCTGTTTATCCTGCAAGGTAAATATATAATAAAATAAAAAAATCAAAAAAAAATTAAAAAAAAATGTTTTTAGTTCACAATGGGTAACAACTGTATCATCTACTTCTTTTGCTTCAAAAAAACCAAAAACTGAAAACAAAGTTGAAGCTGAAGAACCAAAAATCTGTACAAGTAAATATTATGGGTAAAACTTTTAAAACTTTTTTTTTTACATATTTTAATTTTAATTTGAAGGTATAAATGCTCTCCTTTAGTAACTGGTGGAGCAGAATTTTTCACGATGGCAAATAACTCGTAATAATTTTTTGTTTGAAATAATTTATGAAGAAATTTTTAATTTATTATTTTTTAAGATACTATACATGGACTGGTGGAAGTGGATTTGCGAACTATACTTCAAGACCAGTCTGGCAAGACAGTCAAGTTACAAGATGGTTGGATCCATCTACTGACAAGACATGGCCTATCCCTCCAACTGTATACTTCAACCCTAACAATCGTGCTTACCCTGATGTTGTCGCTTGTGGAGACAGTATAAAAAATTGAATTAATTGTTATTTTAAAAAAAATTTTTTTTTTTTTTCAAAGGAATTTTAATTATTATGGGAGGAAATATTTGGTAAAAAATTTTTTTAAAAAAAGTTTGATTTTATTTCCATTTTCTTTTTTAGTGTCTCTGCTGGAACTTCTGCTTCTACTCCAATCTTTGCAGGTATTGTTTCCCTTTTGAATGATGCAAGATTGAACGCAAACAAAAAACCTCTTGGATTTCTCAATCCATTATTGTAAAATTATTTTTGCACTATATTTTTTACTCATTTTTATTTGTATTTTATGAAATTAAAAGTTATCAAATGCAAACCAACAATACCAACACTTTTCATGACATCACTGTTGGTACAAGTGCTTGGAGTACATCTCCAAGAGCTTGCAAGTATGGTTATGGTTGCTCTTCCGGATGGGACGCTGCCTCAGGACTTGGCTCAATTAATTATGGTAAATTTGTTTTTTTTAAAGCATTGTATTAACTCTTTTTTTTTTTTTTAATAGCAAATGCATTGGCTTATATCAAAAACTTACAATAAATTACTTTATTAATTAAATTTTTATTCGTTTCGTTTTCATGACTTTCAATTCAAATTAATTTTCAAAATCTTAATCCAAAGTTGATCTTCTCGGTTTAGACATGTCCAAAATATGCAACTTTGTTAGCGGATATAAAATTTTTATTAACAAAATTAAAAGTGTTGTAATATTTTTGGACATCCCTATTCTCAGTTCTTATTGTTATTTTTTGTTTCGTTTGTTTAATTTTCTCAAAAGGAGGGGATATATTTAAATTCATATTTTTATATAAACTAATTAAAACACCTGAAGTAAAAGATCGATAAATAAATAGAATTGATAATACAAATCACTGAAGTTAAAGATTTTTTTTTCTGAGTATGTAAAACAATATAAAGATTTTTCAAGAAAATATAATTAAATAAAAACTTGCATGTTTAATTTGAATTAAAAAAATTAAATAAATAAAAAAAAAATTAATGAGATTTCTCGTTTTTATCCCTTTTGCTATATTAATTTGTTTGATTTTGGATTGTTCATGTAAGATCATCTTTAAAGATTTAATTAATTAATTAATTTGATTTTTTTTATTTCTTTAGTTGGATTACAAGTTAATAGGATAACATATAGACAAATAGAAAGAAAAATAGGGTTAAATGAAGAGATAAATGGATTTATCTTTGATATTTATTTCGATAAAAAAATCTTTCTTCAAAATAACTCAACCATTAAGAGTTTATCCTCATTCAATTTCTCATTCACTCCATATGAAGGTGATACCTATTTTTTCAAACCAGAAGCTAATTCATTGGCACTATGTTTTGGTAAATCTAGCGCTTACTGCTCGGTGTTTTCCGATGGGCAAATTAATTTGGCAGGTATCTTTGAATTGCAATGTGCCAACAATATAAAAATCCCATCATTAGCTGTACCAAAGAATGTAAAACTCAATTTTTATTTTTATTTTTACTAATTTGCAATATCAACCACAGATCGTAACGTATATCCCCGGTAAAAATACTTTAAAAAATTTTTTTTATCTTCATTTCATAAATTAAATTAAAAAAAAATTGTAGGATATGGAGGACATTATGCAGATTGTAAGACCAACATATTCTACCTTTTAAAATCATTCAACACATTTTTATAGATTTGATGCCTCTCATTCCCTCATCTAATTCATTTGAAGCATTCATCAAAGAATTTGGGTAAATTTTTAACAATACCTCAATATCAATTTTGTTTCTCATTCAATCAACAATTACCATTCATATTGATAATAAATAACAAATTCATATAGACATGTCCAAATATTACAACTTTGTTAGCGGATATAATATTTTTACTAACAAAATTTTAACTGTTGTAATATTTTTGGACATCCCTAAAATTCATATTGATAATATACTAATAATATCAATTACATTTAAAAGATGGACCAATGATGAATGGACTTTTCAAGAAAATAAACTTTCATTTATTACATTCAATTCATTAACAAGAAGTGTTGGTAGGTTCATCTCAATAATGAGTTTTTTTTTTTTTATTTTTTTAAAATACAGATCAATTCACAACTACTTTTACTCTTGGACCAAGGCCAACTTATTCTCAACTAAACACATGCAAGTTCAAAATTATTGGAGAAAGTATTAGAGGTTACCAAGTAGTTGACGAAAATGGATCCGTAAACAAAACAAAATTTAATTTTTTAAAGTTTTTTTTCTTATTTTTCATTTACAATAGCAACCAACTGGTTTTGATAGTATCACTCCTGTGCCTTCACCAATCAACATTGATTGTACACCTGAGACCATATCTTTCATTTTCAACAAAATACAAGAATTCACAGAATTATTAAAGACAGATACAAATTGGTAAATTTTTTATTTTAATTTTATACATTCTTCTTTACTTTTTTTTAATTTTGTAGGAGTTTATTTTTGGATACTTTGGTTAAAAAAAAAAAAAATTGATTTTTAACTAACTTTCATTTTTCAATCAGTGGTATGCTATTTTATTTTATTTTCTATTTTTTTTTAATTCGAATTTTTTTTTGGTAATAAAGGGAAGCTGGTTTATTTTTATTGAGCGATAGAATGAATGGTTGCAAGCAGTATTTGGATTCGAGATTGGAAGAAACAATAGATCAGTTTGTTTATGAAAGTAAATATTGTTATTCAAGTCCGGCAACATTGGACTGGGTATCTCATTAAAAATTATTCATTTTATTTTATTAATTTATCTAATAAAATAAATTAAAAGGAAAATGGTAAAACTTTGAAAATTTTAAAATTTATCAATCATTTTTTTATGGAAAATAAGATGGTAAGAACAAAAAATAATACCTTATTTTTAAAAATTTTCAAATTATAAATTGTTTAAAATATAGCTTGTTGCAATCCTTTATTAATTCAAGTAAAAAATCTTTCATTTTTGTTTTTTTTGTTCAACTTTTTTAACTTGTTTATATCAGTGGAGTGATAAATGTTGTGATAACAGAAATGTTACAAACAAAATTGAAAAATTCACAAAGACAGTTCCCAAAGTGACAAACAAATGTTCAACCCCTAAGAAAAGCGAATCTTTATTACAAGATTATATTTCTTTGAGAAATCTCTATTTAAATCCTGAAACAGGATGTACAGTGAGTGCTGAAAGTTGGGCAAACTATAAGGCAAAATAAAATTATATTTTTTATAGAATGCAGTTAATTTTTTGTAAAAAGAAATTGATTGGAAAATTGGAGGAGTTGTTTACTTGTTACAACAAACAAATTAAAACTCCTAGACAAAGTATAGTAAGTATCGCAACAGGAGTTCTCGCACCAAAGTCATGTGAATCAGATAAAGAGTAAAAAAAAATTTCAAAAATAAATTGACATTCCTACAAATATCTTTTTTATAAAAAAATTTAGTTGTTTCTGTTCAAAGTGTGACGTTTTGGAAAGAGTTTGTGGATATTGTAAAAATAAGCTAAATTATATTCAAAAAAATTTGAATTAATATTCTTTTTTTTTTTAAATAGGTGATATAAATAGTACTCAAAATGCTATCATGCAATGTTTTCAATACAACCACACAATCCCTACTGATATAGAAAATCTAGCAAAAACAGCATGGAACATGACAAGCTCCACCGAAACTCAGTTTTATTCGGAATTCTTCAATAGAACCAAACAGAACTTATGTATTTCCCAAGATTCAATCATCTATTATGATTTGGATGAAACAGAATGTACAAAGATGGGTTATTGTAAAGATCCAAATTCAAATGCATTATCTTATCCTCATACAATTCAATCTGAATGCATCTCTCAAAATTTTTCTGGTGTTTGTGAGGTTATTTTTTCATTTTTTGTATTTTTTTTTTAGAATTTAATTTTATTGATTAGATTTGTTCAGATGATGGTCTTTGCACCAAAATACCATTTGGAGATGTTTGTGTTGTAAACGAACAAAGATATTCTACAAAATCTACTTGCGAGAATAATGGTTTTGAATGGAACAACTTTGAAAACTTTTGCTTTTCCAATCTAACACAATCGTAATTCACTTTAATTTTTCATTTGTTCATAATTTATTTGATATTTTTATTATTTTTAGTGATTGTGAATGTAGTACTGGTTCATCTACTTATTCTAATTGTTTGAGAGGTTATTGTAAAGATATTAGTAGTGAAACTAATTCCACATGTATTTCCACAACTGCTGATAATTCTTTCAAGTACTGGGATTCGAACTTGGGATCTTGTATTTTTAATTTTCCGTTTCAGAATATTTGTGAAAAGTAATAATGAAATAATTATTTTTATTTTTCCACTAAATATTATTTTAAAAAAAGTAATGGAGGTGCATGGATTGGAGGGAAAATTTGGAGACCCAAAAACACTTTACAGTTTTCAATAAACTCAAAGTCAGATTGTGAAAATTTAAGTATTTGTTCTGTGAATAAAAATATTCAAATTGGGAATTGTTCAAATATCTCAAACTGTATTGGAAGGTAAACATTCATTTTTTTTTAAAAAAAATTTAAATTCATTTTCAATTATTTTTTTTAAATCAAAAGATGTCCAAAATGTGAAAGTTCTTTTGTAACAATTTTTTTATTTAATAAAATTTTTCTTATTTATTTCTAAAAATTTTAAAATAGGTTGCAGAAAAAGGAGTTTGTTTTTCAAGTTCCATGAGCAACAAAACAAGTTGTTTGGGTAAGATTAAATCTTCATTAAAAAAATTCTGAATCCATCATTTTTTAAAAAATAGATAACAAAGGGAGCTGGGAAGATAGTGATAACATTTGCATTTTGAATATTTTTGATCAAAATAATTGTACTTTATTGGGAAATGAATGGGAGACTTGCAATGGAATGGATTATTCAACGTGTGACTCATGTTACAATGGTATAGGAAATTGTCCAATAAAGTCTTCTCATTCATTAGGTTGTTACTGGAACTCCAAAAGTAAAATTTTTTATTTTTTCAATTATATTTTTTAAATAATTTTTATAGGCGAATGTGATCAAAGTTTGAACGCAACAGAATGTTCAAAGAACGAGTATTGTGAAGGAACAGAAAGTTATCCTTCTTGTTCATATTTAACAAGTAGTATTGATAGTAATATTTTTTTCTTATCTATTTTAAATTAAATTTATCTTTTTTTTTTTTATTAAAATAAAATAAAATAGCTTATGGTGAGAATAGTTTTTTTTTGAATTTTTTTTCTTTTTAACAATTCTTTTAGGATGTCCAATTTGTTTGTACTCATTAAAAGTTCCATTCATCAATGGATATAACAATGTTGCATACACAAACAATTCCTATGGAAATTTGACATCATCTACAATAGGTTCTACTGATTTTTTGGGTTCACTTGACTTGTATTCTATTTTTGGTTGTTTAGCTAAAACTATCAAAAAGCCTCAATGTTTAAGTAATGGTGGAAGGTAAATTTTTTCAATTTTTTTTTATTTTTTATTTTTTACTGTTTTAATAGGTGGGTTGATGCTTTTCTAACAAAATCGAGTTGTAACTCTGTCTTTGCATGCTCGGAACCTCTTTCAAATAATAATTGTAAAAGAAAATTAAATTAACAAAAATTAAAATAAATTTTTTTTTTTTAATTAAAGGTTTGTATGATTACGATCTCAATCCTGCTACGTAAATTTTCTAAAAAGAATTTCTTTTTAAACAATAAATTTTATATTAATTTAGTATTGATGGATCAACAAACAAGGTTTTTATTTTCAATTTAATTTTTTTGATTAAATTTTTTAATTTTTTAAAGACAAAACAAGAATGCGAAGATTGCGGAGGAAAGTATGTACAAATGTATTCGTGGAAATCTTCACAAATGATTCCTTCAACAAAATTCAAAACTGTTTGGAAAACGAGTAAAAATATTTTATTCTATTCTAACTTATTTTTATTAATAAAATTTTTAAAAGATGTTTGGGAACAAATAAACTCGTTTGTTCCTTTCATGTCTCCAAATAACTTGACTCAAGCTTTGTTGAAATATTTGTTTGTCCATCCTCAACTTTCTATTCTTTCTGCAATTCGTAAAATAAAAAATTAATTAAATTAATTATTATTTCATTGTTTTTTTTTAATTAATTTAGAATGTGAGGCATCTCCAATTTACACTACAGCTGGAGTTTATTTTTGTGATTGTAACACAAAATCAAAGTCAGGACAATGTTTCCCCAAAATACAAACTAGTTTATTAGGAAGTCAATTATTTTGTAGAGGAGAAAATATAACAATTAGATTAGGAATATCAAAATTAATTTTCAATGAGAATTCTGTTTCTTCTTCAGTTTATTGTGTAAAAAAAAAAAATATTACCATTTTTTGTTAGTTTTTTGAAATTTTTTATTAGACTGAAGTGGCTGTTAATTCTACTGGAGTTGCACAATTCAAAAACTCAGATATTGTTGGAAGGTAACATCAATTTCCTCTTTTTGAATTTATTTTTAATTAATTTTTTGGTTAGTTCTGCTCTTTTGGGATCTTTATCTAATAGAGATATTCCTTTTGCGATTGTCAAAAACAAGAATGGATTTATTGTAGGACAAGTTTTGACAGATTATCTTTCAATAGGTTTTCAACAGAGCTCTCTTGTACAATTTTCAAAGAGAGATGCAAGTTTGAGCGGAGAAATCAATAATTTTACACTGTAAATTATTTTTATCATTTTTATTATTTTATTAATTTATTTTAAAAAAAAGATGCATCGATTCGAGAAGTGATATAAAAAATAACAACCAATTATTTCCTTTGATAGATTTTGCAAGTACTACCGATTTCAATACATTTGAACCTCTAAAATTAAATGTTACTTTTATCAATGGAGCATATTGTAAGCATAAATTTTTTAAATCATTTAAATAAATTTAAATTTATTCTTTGAATAACAAATAAGGTGCAACATTGAACACAAACACAACAATAGTGGTTGCAGTTTCTTTAAAAAGAAATTGGCAAGCTATAGATTCAATATTCGATGGAAATGAGCCAGTTAGAATTACTTTGTTTGTGATGAGTGGTCTTATGTTTGCTGTTTTTGTTGGTTGTATTGCTTCTTTGATCTACCATTTTTTCCATTTAAAGTCTTTCTCTATTCCAAAAGTTGCTTTGATTTTTGTTTTGATCTATTCTGGTTTGAGGTAATCATTCCTTTTGTGTAATTTTGGCTCTTTACTTTCATTTTTTAAATTAGAGCTGTTTTCTTCTTACTTTTTGGTCTTGGAGTTATTGATAAACTTGCAAAAGGGAATAATGCTGGTTATTTCATTTTGGCTGGTAAAAAATATCAAATAATTTTTTTAATTTTAAATATTTTAATTAAATTTTTAAAAAGAACTACCCTACTATGTGTTTTTGTCTATTTTTCTTTTGGTTGTACTTTTTTGGATTGTGTAAGTATTTCAAGAAATTTAAATCAATTTTTTACAAAACTTAATTAATTTAAAATAGATTATCTTCTATTGCAAAGAGGGATGTATTAAGAAGTATTTTTTGGCCTTTTATTATAATTAATGTTATATTATACACTTTTTTCGTTGTGGTTTTGATTGGTAAAAAAAAAAATTTTGGAAAGAAAATTAAAATCTCAAATTATTTTTAGTGAGTACAACGGTTTCTGGTAATGGAGCTGTTGTTTTAAATAAAGTTTACAAATCTATTGTTGGTAAAAAATAAAAGATTTAATTTTATTTTAATAAAATAATATAAAAATAAAAATAAAGCTTTTATTGCTCTAACTATTGTCGTTTTTGCAATTATCTTTGGTTCAACTGTTCTTAAAAATATGGTTCATGGATGGAAGTTATCTGGAAAAGGTAACAAAAAAAATACTAATTTTGTTAAATTTTTTAATCAAAATTTTTTTAAAAAAAAAAACAGAACTTCCAAAACATCTCATAAAAGTAAAAAAAATAAAAAATTAATCATATTTTACATTTTTTTAATTAAAAAATTAATATATAGACATCTATCATTCTCTTTATTACCGCAATTGCTTTGTTGTTACAAATTGCTTATCTTCTTTATTCTGCATTTGCAAAGGGAAATATTTCATTTGCAGGTACAATAATTATTTAAATTTATTCAACTTTTTTATTGTTTATTCAATTATTTAGTTACCAATTATTTTTTGATGGAAGTTGTGCCTATCACCATTCTTTACTTTTTATTTTCATTTACTAAAGTCAAGAAGAAAGATTCTACAGGTGAAAAATTCTCAGAGTTTAAAAAGAACTCTTCAGAGTCTTCAAAGAATAATTTTAAATCTAAAAAATTAATTGAAATGAATTGATCTATTAAATTTTATATTTTTAATCCTTTTTCAATTACTATTAATAAAGAAAGATACATATTTATCTTTGCTTGTCCAACTATTACTTGATTTAAAAATAAAAAATAATATTTAAACCGGATTTATCATCTTAAGTGAGTCTGTTCTATTTTTGTTGTATCCAAATCCCTCAAGTTTTATTAAAAAAAAGAAGTATAGTATACAACACGAATTGCACATCAAAGATAACTTTGAAATCAAATTAGATAATGTCTTGAAATCCATGAGATCAATTCAGTTGTAATTGTTTTTATCTTTTCAAAAATGACTAAAAATAATTTATATCAAAAAAAAAAAAGTTTGTTGATTGAGGTAAAATTACAATTTCCTTTTCTAACACTTTTATAAATTATGATTGTTTTTTGATTGCAAAGAAATATTAGTGATAATATTTCTTTTTCTTTCAATAAATTATATTATCATCGTGTATAACAACATCTTTCAGCTAATTTTAATACAATATTCCTTATCATTTAAAATAGATATTGAAGTAGAATAAATTATCGTGATAATCCCTTGAAAATAAAGGGATAAATTTGAGAAAATTAAATTATTAAATTGGATATGAGGATTAAATATGAGATCTAAAGCAAATTTAATCAAATAAATAAAAAAAGGGAAAATAGTTTAATTATGGGAAATAGTAATAACAAAGATAAATCCATCATGGATAGTATTGAATTGAGAAAAGATATCAAAGCAGAATGGCCAAAAAACCTTAAAGCGGAACATCTTGGTATCCTTTCAATGATAATTGACAAGTTTGTGAATAGATTCAGATATGATCTTGTTGAACACAATGATCTTAATGTTGAGTATGAAGTTTACGATTGTTGGATGGAAAGAATACTCCAAGTATTGCCATATGATAAATCGGTCAGCAATGGTTACTTAAATGGTAAATTTAATTGATATTTAAATCTTATCCTATTGAAGTTGTAAATTAAATTAATAAAGGAGATCAATTAAACAATAACGAAATGTATTACAACGAAGAAAGTTCAAAAATTACTTCTGTATTCTTCAATAGAGATGAGGCAAAAGAGTTTTTGAACATATTTGAAAACACAAGAGTAAAACTTGATCAAATGTGGATACATCTAACTGATCAAATGAGCATCTTCGAAGAAGTAGATGAAGAATTAATAGAAACCATGTTCTACGATGAAGATCCAATCAAAAGATCAAAAGCAAGAAGTGATATGGTGAAAGATTTCCTTGGAGAACACAATAAAGGACAAAAGTACACTACCAGAAGAGTTTCCATTTTGTTTGGAGAAGATGGAAGTAAGGAACCAAATGAAATGAAACTATCGTACTACCACAGCGCACTAACTCAAGGGAAAGGAGTTGTGAGACTTCATTTCACTTATGAAACATTCGAAAGCGGAAAGGTAACACATATCATGCCTTGTCAATCCAACGTTAAAGATCATGAAAGACCACAGACCAAGAAAAGAAAAGAAGTAGAGGATGACAAGGAACTTGTTGAGAAGGAGATGGAGGAGATGAGACAAATGAAAGAAGAATGGAAGGAAGATTGGATCTCAATAGGTGTTCCAACCAAAAAACTTGAGAAAGAACTTATCGAGAAGCTTTTCGAAACATATCCCATCAATATATATAAAATTATGTAATTTCTTCTTAATGATTAAATATTGATATCTGCTATCCGAAACAACT